>DWHO01002285.1:0-13635 GCA_018247575.1 Eurytides lysithous rurik
TTTGTCCTGGGTGGGAATCGAACCCACGACCTTTGGCTTTGCAGTCAGGAGCACTAACCACTACACCAACGGGTTAGCCAACAAAAAAGTGTATCATTCATAATACACACAATGAATACAGTCTGAACACTATAAATGTCAATTTATTACTGTCTTTGATTAAAGAATGGTAATAAATAAAATGATGGCAATGGAAACAAAGCCGTACTTCGGTAACGCTGCTGTCCGGGGATGTCCGTCTAAGTAAATGAGGGTCAGTCGATGAGTGGAAAATTTATTTAATGATTTTAAATTTTAATACGTGAAAATAGCAATAGCATATTTGCCTATTTATTTTATTTAATATCCATTTGTTACTTTTGTCTTTGTAGTGCAGTGGTGTAGGCCCGCGCTTTATAAATCTGAAGTCGACACAAGTTAACACATTACAATAAGAGGTTACAAGAGGCGGGCTGCCTGTAAATATTCTCTCCCAGTCACCTACACCATCATAGATTCCCCGGGTTGCGGAATCTATGATGGTGTAGGTGTATCTTATTGAAATTTTTAATTACTATCATATTTTTTATATAAAAAAGGAATATCTATAATATTACATGTTATAAAAAAAATGTCTAATGTTTTAAATGACTTGTTTACAAGCAATTTAATATCCTGTATATTACGTGAGACTATCTATCATATGTCGGTTTTTCCCGAAATATTAAAATTTTTGTACAAGTTTATTTTCATTATATAAAAGTATTGTTCATTATTGTAGTTATATTTATTTGAACCTCCCAGGAGTACGTACACACACCTTGGTCGGGTTTCTAGTTATAACCTTTGTAAGACAACTATCAGCACAACTAATAAGTCCCGTGAAGTTGAAGCCGAATCGAAGTTGTCACTTACGAAAAAAACACTGTCAACCGTCAGCTATGACAATAAAAGGCCAAAACCATATTTGCAAAGGAAAAAAACAATTGCAATAACGTTAATTACAACTCTATTTCAAGATAAATTTCTAATTGAAACCTAAATTGCGTTGGGCTTTTACGACATTCGACATCAGGTAGAACAAGCAGCGATGCTTGATATAATCAATAACAAAAAAAAACATGTAAATAAGGAGCCATCCATAACCGATTATTATAATAGAAAGAAACCCTTGCGTGATCAATTATAAAATAAAAAGTTTGTCTAAAAATACCTTCTTCATAAATGTATTAAAATTTAATTCACTTCTACGGGATCGCTCTATAATTTATTGATATAGTTTTGCACGATTTAATTATGCGCGCATTTCATCGCTATTATTTTTTTTTATTATTTAATTTTAAACTCCTAACGTTTCAAATACTATTCATTTTTATAACGTCAAGTATTCATGTAAATAGACGATATCATTATGCAATACTGTTCCATAAACCGTTGAGAATTCTAAAACGTAATAAACGCGATGAAATTCGAAAAATTCATTTTCTAACGAGATTCTAAATCGGAGATTAGACACTACATTAAGTCAGTCTATCGGCAGGAGAATAAAACCAAATCGATACGATGGCGCGCCCGATGGACTTCTAGAAGCTGCCATTCGTCATCGGCGTGCGTTGTTAAAACGAAGATTCATTAGCGCGCTGTTATCTGCGGGAGAGCGCGGTCCATTACCGCTATCTGTTGTTTATCGGCACCTTATCAGTTGGCTAAGGCGAGCGCCCGAAACTCCGCTTATGACGGCCAACGTCAACCATCCTATTATTGCGACTCGTCCGTGAGATGCACCAACGGTAAGAGCTAACTGGATAAGACTAACGATGCAGACGTTAACTTTGGTAGAGCTATATATCTTTGGTCACAGAAGAACATCGACGTAATTTCCTTTTGTGACACGACTCGTTTTCAAAGTCTGGAGCGATACCACTGTGTTGCCAGTCATCTTAAGCATAAAGTGTAAGTTCTAGTGTCCGGTATGAAGGGCATTGTTGCTAATGCGTAGGAGATATAAGATCATAAATCAGACACGTTCTATGTGACATTGTGTGATTACGGACAGATTTTTTTTTCCTTTATACATTACTTATTTTTCTACGTTTCCTTTTTAATATAAGTAATTTTTTATCTCTGGCTAGATTTTGTCAGTGACATCGCCCGCGGAGATTTCAGAGTTTGACTACAAAAAAGAAGAAAAATCATCGCACCCCACTTCAGCAAAAGCTAAGTAAATTCATCAAGTTATGTCCTCTAGCGGGAAAAAAGTAGCTTGAATTAATTCTGTTGATAAACGATTTGCGTACCAGATTACATCCGAAACCCTCCGGTGGTTTAGGAATTTTATTAGAACAGTGTATAACATCAGAGGGCCATACAGTATCTCGTACAAGTTCAAAACAGCTGGGCTGCTAAACTGCTCAATTCCACTTAGAGGCTTAGATTTAATGCTAAATAATAAGGATATTTCGGAAATATTGTTCTTACGCTTCGCAGCACAGCACCTAATGATAGAATAACTGAGAATTTATAGTTAGAAATAATAGTGTTATTGGGTAACAAACGTACAAACTAAAAGACTTTTTAGGCAATATTTTGTAGATGAGCAAGCGGCTCAACTTTTGTTAAGTGAACACCGCCGCCGGACGCCTGCAACATCAATATCAGTGGAAATATCCTCTCTTCTTAAAGGTCGTATCGAAGAAGTACCGCTAGTGACAACCGAATCCACAAATTGGTAGTACGTGGGAAAAAATTCCGAGAAAAGCGCACGGTGGCGAATTGTGAGCCAACCAGTTGGTATAAACGGTATTTGGAGATTTGTCGCGATGTGTGGAGGCAGAACTCAGCAGCTGGTATCAATGCTAACAACTCCTCAGAGCACGTCCCATAGGAAATTCTATAGAATATGCAAACAGACGCAACGTCTCCCCGCAGAGCCTATTTACCAGCCTGATCGGGAAGAACTTAACCACCAACAATTGGAACGGAGCTACTCTAACTTGGATGTGGTGAAATGAAAGAAGTTATTATTGTAATAATATCATTATATTCCCAAAGATCTTTTGTTTATTACAAAGCGAAAAACGAAAGTACCTAAAGATTATATTTACGTGCATGTCATCGACGAAATTATCTAGGAATGCACATAAAAGTCTTAGGTCATCTCAATGTCCACGCTTTTACGTGTTATGTTTTATTTTCTAGTTTTATTTGATGCACAGTTATATCTCGTCCTGATGATTTCATAGGTCAAAATCAATATCAATATTAATCATGTTAAACGTAATTGAAGACAACGTAGAAAAAGCTGAAGTAGGAGATAACATACTCGAGTGATTTCAGTTCAAGTCCGGCATAAATGAATTTGTTCGTTTGTTGTTAACAATACAATGTACCGAAATACCAGAAGGGTGATAAAACACGAATTTAAGAAACGATGGAAGTGTGTGGTCGGTATGTTTTGTAAAGAGAAGGCCGGTGACAATAGGAAAAAATCCCTTGACTTTTATAGGCCACACGTAATGCCAGTGTCATAATTTGCACACTCACAGCTATGAGCAGCTATACGTTGTATATACATATATACAGACACGTCCCGTATTACTTGTGAATTTTTAAACTTACTGTTACACACGTGTACGCATGCTTTTGCGTGTGTGTGTCTGTGGCCGATGCCAATAAAAAAATATCTTTTTTTCTCTTAGAAGACATGTTACGCCAGATTCATAATACGCACACTCACAGCTATACGCACATGTGCGTTGTATATATAAAGAAAGTCAAATGTCGCTTAGTGAATTTTAAAACTTACTATTACACGTGTGTGTGTGTGTGTGTGTGTGTTCATGTACGTCAAAATTTTATTCCTAACTCCGTCACGGACTGCCGCGTATTTCACACCGACCGATAACGCCTGAACCCTGATAACATTAGGAATGATAATCTGATATCTCCGTCCGTACGATATCTGAAACCAGAGTTGTATATGCGACGATTAAAACATCTCGATCGAGATGCTCCGTTTGTAATGGAGACGCGCGATAAGGGGCACGACAGAATTTTACACCACACAATTTAAATTAAATTAAAATATCATCGATGTAAAAAAAGAAACGCTGTAGGTGGCAAACTAATATTATTATAAAAATGTAATAAAATCTTACTAAGTTTACTGTTGTTGTTAGTCTTGGAAAATAAATAAATAAATAAAAAGTAATCAACTTAGAGGTTAAATAAATAGTATCCGTTTTAACATTTTACACGTTTATTATTTCTTTTTTTTTTCTTTTTTTTTAACATCTGTGTCTGTTTATTCATTTTCGAATTAAATTAACTTAACTTGGTTTAAAAACTTCTCGAACGCGACTTTAGTTAGATCATCAATTTTTCAATTGTTTTTTATTTGATCTATGTTGCTTCAACATACCATCATCTCTGCTCGTGATTATAGTATATTTTTCATATCTTTACTTCTGTTTTATTCATGCAGTAACAGTCTTGACTAATATAATATGTGATAAGTTTTCGATTTTATTTTTTGACAGTAAAACACAATTAGAACCGTTGAGGATAATTAGATTGAATTATCCTCAAACGCCTTATCCATCCACAGCTTATATCAATAGGTAAATGATCAACGGTTGAATGCCAATATTTCATAACATATATTCGATATTGTGTAAAATGAGCATAGTGGAGTAGTTAAAGTTAAAAATAAACAAGTAAACATAATTTAACTAATCATCTCTCCTAACGGGTCGCTAAATACGGCATTTGTGCTAAATTATAAGTAGATAAACATGTTTTCTAAGTGTCTATGATTATTCTTATATATGTCTATGGCTGTTTCCCGCTTGGGATGGCTTACATTGCCAATTATTCTAGCGGTGAGCTTACATATTACATACATGTAAGCTTAACTGAGTTCCGGTTTGATAGTAACGAATTACTGCCCATAGAGATATAATACTCAAACATTTGAATGACAGATACAACGCAGGGCCTTACATGTGACACTGTTGTTATGAGCAAGCGTATGACTTATTGGACTGACTGACCGAACATCACTTCATCTCTTAAAAACAACCGACGAAACTCTGAGAGGATCCGGAAGAATCCGGCATCGAGCTAATGGCTAGAGGACTTCAGCCAAGAATCGTCAGTCGTAATCGAGAACTAAGCAAGGCGAAGGAGGTATAAATACTTCTTCAATGTAACAAGACGATAAATTATGGACTTGGTGAAGCTATCGCCGCTTGAACACATCCGATACGTACGTGACTTATCGCAGCAGAGCAAGACAAAGCAGCTCTGATGTAAACTTAGGTTGCATTGACTGCCCCTTATCGGTGTTCCGTTATCGGTAAAAATGGTATTGGTTACATAGTAATTAATAGCTGGCGTCCGCTAGCTCTCGCTTGCGCCCCCGATCTGTCTGCACTCTTAGTAATAAATAGCTCGCTCGCATAATTTGACACTGCGTAATGCCGTCGCAGGTATATTTATTAGGAATATTTATTATTATATGATTATATATGATTTTCAGTTTTACTTCATACGAAGTCTATTAAAAAAAACAACTTGTCCTTGCCTTGTTCTATACCGATCGTCATTAGGAAAGGAATTTTTCAGACGAGATTAATTTTAGTTGTATAACAATATTGAATGATGACTAGTAGTTTGTAAAGTTTACGTTAGACAATAATCTGTAATAAACTGCTTAAAATATACTTATAAGCTTCTTCACTTTGCGGTTGAATTACAAATGTTTTGTTAGGAAACAAATTATCCTAGCATATTTATTTATGTATATTCATTAAATTAGTACGACGAACAAAATTACGACCCACCAGCCAAAGCCGAGTTCGAAGTTCAAGCAACAACTTACCTTTGGCCGACTTAATTCTATCCATTCCTAGATTTAATAACAATAACAACGAATGAGTTCGAATGATACCTGACGATTTGAATTTGCGCCTGGCTGGAAATGGACCGAATAGGATAGACGACGATTCGAATCGTCCGAACGGGGGGCGCGAATAGTGTTCGAATTACAAATCGGCGACCATTGACATGGCAGATGTACTGTTATCGCAGGCGATACGCTGGCGGATGCTGCGATAGCGGTCGCGATGTATCGCTCATTATTTTAGTGTTTTTTTTTTTAATTCGTAACTAGCCAGATAAGCGTGAAAGGGAGCCCGCCGGTTGGCGCGAGAGCGAGCGGGACGAAAGTAGCGTGATGGACGCATGGTGTGGGATGTTATCTCGCAGCGCGATTATCATACGCTCCGCGCGCTGTAAGTGGGAAAATAATTGTTAGGTAGATACGTTTATGATTTAAATATTGGCTACGCTCTTGCGATTCTAACTGTTATCGAATCGGATAACCTCTACGCCCGTTTGGGAAACCGAACGCGAATAACATATTTGTGAAATTGAATTTAACGAAATGTCGCTTTCGTATTTCTCATCGCGTGTCTGACGATTACTTTTGATTATTTTTTTATCTTCGGCAAAGTTTGATTTTATTTGCCCATTTATTTACGATTTCAAACAAGTCTAAATAATTGTACAAAAATGTACATTGATAGTCAATATTTCGGGACTGTTAAAACAATTATTGACGAATTAACTAGGTACAACTAATAAAACACAATAACATGTTATCATGCTGTACTATATCGTGATAAATATTTTATATTTCATCAATTAAATATGTTTTAACATACTTATTACCTTTACGAAAAACACATGTATCAATATGGAATAGTGTATAATAATTGAATATGGAATAGCAACCAATGCTCGACATGTTTTCCTTATGATCAATCTTAGACATTTTAAATAATTTATGCAATTTATATTATATAAATATCCTATATATAGTAGGTTTACAGAATTTCTAACAACTTTTTCCTGATATGGGCGCTATTCACACGAATAGAGTTCTTTCCATTTTAAACACGAAATTTCCTAAATTGGTCATGTACTGATGTATCGATCGATAAGGCGGAATATCGATAATATTATCGTAATTGTAAATCGGTATCGACAAACAGTAGCAAGCAATAGATAAGTGGCGATCGCAATCGGTTGACGTTCTCCGCGAGCAGCATTACAAATGTCCGACATGTTTTGATAGCACCTTATCACCATAAGAACACGGCACAAAATAGTGAGCTACGTGTATGCGCAAACATCGGCCAGTTACACACACAGTGCAACACGCCGTAGAGAATATTTCGTAGAAGTTATCCGTAACACAAGGAAATGTTTATCGCTCGTTCGATAGGGATCTTATCATAGGGGATAGATCCGATCGGTCGACTAGTAGCACGTTGGCTAAGGCTTCATGACAACCCAAATAGTCATTCGACAGTCCAAACGGGACTTTTTCACATTAAACCTTTCGCCTAATCTCGAATTAGTTTTATTACGTGATAAAGTGAGGAGTCAAGTCGTATGCCTAGTTGTAACAGACACGCCTCACCATAACAATATAGTACCACGCAGGATCTACCTGCCTCTAAGCGACACTGAGATTTAAGATGATATATATCTATGACCAGTAAATGTTATGCCTATGCCCAGTATATATTATATATGTACGCCTAAACACAGTAGTGATTAGGCTTTTCTTGGCTTACTTTGCTTGGCGATAGATTATGAAGCCACCCCAGGTGTACTCAAACACTAGTAAAAACTTTTCTCTCTCTTTCTCTCAGCGGCCGTTTCCTCGATGTTGAAGGAAGAGTTCATACACTTAAATATAAATAAATCATTTTGAACTTCTTCTGGGCGTAAATTATACATCTACTATTTCTTGCAACCATTTTTATAAAATTTAAATTGATCATAGTACCAAAATTCGACTTTTACGAAAATATCTTTAATTCAATCAAATCGAACATTATACTCATAGGCTCATTGCGTGCATAATTGCTACAATTCTGCGACCAATAAATTTCCCTTTTTGAATCTTATAAAACTATATACATAATAATGAAGAACGAAATATTTATAGTCTGTGGTGAATGTGTAATCTGACTGAGCCGTGCCCTAAGATGTAAACAATCGCCCTCACGATTGTATCACGTTACGTGTTAGCCACGTAGCGACGAGAAATACGTTCGAAACAAACTATACGAACGGCCAATGACCGTCATTACGAAATAATCGTAATGTTAACTATTTCTCAGTTGTAACTGAAGTGTAAATTTCAGATGTAGAAATTACTATCACGTACGTTTATCTAAGACATAACAACTTACAATCGAATAGAATTTTGACAATACAACATTTACGAATGTTTAATTTTTTAAAAATTGTCCAAAATAATTACAGAAGGAGCGGTAATTTAAACTGACAGATAAGACGTATACTTCTTACATAATCTCTGCCTTCTTCACTACGAATTAAAACGATAATGTGTGTTTTAAACGATAATCATAAATTAACAAAATGATTCTATTTGGACAATGATTCAAATAACTAACCATTATCATTACGGACAGTGATGATAACGTTCCTCACAAACTTGATCCGACAAGACAGCAATCGCTTTACGGACAAAGAGGCCAACCCACCAGACATGACCCTCGACCGCCGTGCACGGAACAGTAACGTCACAAGTCAGCACATTAATTGTAACAAGCGGGTAACAAAAATCCCCGGACATCTCCATCCCACACGGGACACTTGTATCGCGACCGCATAAATCCAAGCGGCGCTGATAGCATCACGCTGTTTATCAGTCTGCGAGTGAATAAATTAAACGGTATCTATGTCCAGCATCTGGGCGGCGGCGCTGGAACAATATTCAAATTGGGATCGCATGATGGGGCCCAATAAGTGATTGGATTCTTGAAATTGACGATCCTATCTCGGGATTCGCGGAGCAGGTGTTTTTTGTCCATTTTTTTTATCGGCGACCTGGCTTTAATCGCTGATGAAGGCGTTGGTGGTAGCCGCTTAATAAAAACTCATCATTCAGTCAAACATTTAGAATTAGAATTAAGCAACCTTTTGTAGGCCGTCCATTATGTAAAGGTTGCATTGTCAAAACAGATAAACTTAGCATTTCTGGGCACTAAATATAACTTTATTAATTTGTAGTTCACATGCGAGTGCTAATTCATAGTGTCACCACTAATTTACTCTTCATTATAGAAACACTTGATGGTTGATACTCGAAAAGGTAATGTTTTCGACTTGATAACGTGTTGCTATTATTATGTAATTGTTGAATAGTGAAATATTTAATTCCATCTTGAATCGTAGATACTAAGTTTGCAGCAATCTTCAAAAAGATCTTATTTCTATAGTCATTAGCCGGCGTGAGAAATGTCAGTGAGAATTCAAATAAAAACTCGACGGTCCAAGTCTGTACCTAATAGTAGGGAGTGAAAAAAGCTCTTAACATCTATCATGTCATCATGTTCTATTCTAAGTACAACTAAATTAGATGTAATACAAGACACAAGTGAAGCGGACGAAACAATACTAAAAAGCAATCCGCTTTGTATAATCCCCGTCATCGAGGGTTCCCAAGTCGCGCTGCAGGATAAAATATAATCTCGTCGACAGATAAAGTACCTTATCTCGGCGCACAATCAAAGAACATCGATCAAGCCCGCTATCGTCAAATCCTCGAGTGGCGCAATTTCTGGATAGCGATCAGATTGCGCCGCACAGTGTTTCCATCGGCTTACATTGATGCAGTTGACTAACACTAATATCTTGACGTTCCAGCTCACTATGTGGTGACTACGTCTGGTTGCGTGAACAATTGTTTGAATTTCGAATTCGTATGTATGAAAAAAAAAAGAAGTATTTATAATCTACATTAAACTGTGTGAATGCGTTTATCAACCTCTGAACATTCCTTGACCGCAAGTCGTACGTTGAAAACAATTCTTTGGTTAAGTCAAATATATGTGTGAACATACGTAACTATTTTGACAATTTTAAAATATTAAGTTTTTCCGCTCTTTTCTTTAAATGACCCGTTTCGTGCATTTGCTAATCCTCGGCTTCGCAGGTCGTGGGTTCGATTCCCACACGGGACAAATATTTGTATGAACTACAAACAATTTTTCCTAATCTGGGCGTTTATCCATGTGAAAAGTATGTATTATGTATGTAAAAGCCCTCTTAACACAGGACAGCGTTCAAAAATATATATATATCTAATTATGATTATAATTTTTTACTTCCTCTATATCACTAAAAAGATCGAAGTGTTGTCAATTGGCTTACAAATGGACTAATGCATAATGTACTGATAAATATCTTATTGACTATTCATAGGAATAACAAATACTTTAAGGTTAGTCTATCCCATTTTAATATGTGTTCGAATTCAACTTTATATAACGCAAGTTCCGCTACTTTTGAATGTATCGAAAAGCAATAAATAAACTGAATGATTTTGTTTTTTATTGATGAAGAAAAATCTAGGTCAGTGTAAATATTTTATTGAACATTTTAAATGTTTTATTGCTCAATACGAAAAATTATTCAACATTTGTTATTACGAAAAATCAAACGTATTAAAGCCATTACTACTAATCTGGACTTGTACCTACATACTAAATCGTGTTAAGCTATAAACGATAAACATTTATCTTTAGATCATTATCGTTACAGTTTTCGTGTGATATTAATCCAGGAATAGATATCATTTAAATATCGTATTGATAAAATTCTTTCATTTAAAAAACATCATTTCTGATTAGTTAAATTTTCTTTACACCTTAGATATCCAAGCCTTTGGCTTAATAATATGATATGTGTAACAGTAGTGTAATATATATGTGAAATATAATAATAAATAATATAGATTGAAAGCAACTCATATATTTAAAAATAAGTTTTCCATATGGATAGTCATTTTACCTCTAAGCAGTCATTTACCATCGGGTGCAATTTTTTTTATTATTAACATCAACCACACCTATATACCTGCGTGGCTCCAATGTAAATTAATTTGAACTTTACGGAACCACTTGTCAAATAGCGTTGGCCTTTTTTCGTTAAGCAACTCTAAACAAAGTCATCCGTAAGTCATCCTTGATCTTATCAATATAGCGTCTATATTGGAGTCTTCTATATCTATCTGGCAAGAGACCTGACTGATTAACTTTAATTCCTTGGGAGAGAGTCCAAAGCCCTTAGTCGGGATGCTACTAATGTAGAGACATTGGCAGCCTCTCTCCCTTTTGGTCAGAGCCGAGGCGGTATCAAGCGGCTAAAGTAAGTAAAAGGCGGAGGTACGAATCTATTAGTGCGGACTATGCTCTAAAATTATTATTGTGACTGGTGACAAGACTGGTGGTTCCTTGCCCATTGGTTAAGATATCTATTCGACGGGGACATGCAGCTAGTATTTTAGGCATTATGTCTCGCGAAGTAGATGTAATAAACAATTCGTTTCTAATGTTTAGTCTAGTGAAAATATTATTTATAACAGTTGTAGTACACAATCAAATCCAATCAAAATATGTTTATTCAAATAGGACTTTACGAGCACTTTTGAATGATCATTTTTACATCTCGGTTCGTGAGGAAGCTAAAATTTGTATGATTACAATACATTTGTTTAATTACTAATACAGAATGTAACGACTACTATTACTAAACAAATAATTGGTACCGGATCTGGGCGTTTTCTGATGTAAAGGTAACGTATGTAAAATGCCTTCGTACCACAAAATTACTACCTTTAATGGGGGCAGCATTTTTTTTTTAGAATAATTCTGCGTACTTAACGTGTAAGTGTATAAGTGAGTGCCTAACATTTATCCTCTAAAAAGGTCGTTACTAAACAAATAGTAGCAGTACTTCAGTGACATTTAGCAATAAATATAGATAAGATTATGAAGATTAACAGGTTAGATAGGTGCGTTTTACGGTACGTTATCAATGTAGTCAAGTACCACGTGGTTTTTGGTAAACAAATATGTATGTTCGTATTTCTATAGATCTAGAAACATAACTAGCACACAAACAACGTGTAGTAGATCTAAAGTTTTAATATGCAGGACAATTGAGTCCCTACGTAGAAACTTAAATTGGTATCCGAATCGGCAATTTTAAATGTTATGCCGAAATCGAAGTCCTATTTTTATTCATTATTGATCATGAAAAAAATAATATTATAAGTATGTTAGACTATAATAAGCATGTAAGAGTAATATTACACTATAATAATACATATACTGTAATAATATACTAAGATTATTAGTAAAATATTAAAAAGGCATCGGCAATACCTAAAAACATTATTGAGTAATAAAATGTTTTATGATGAAAGTCAGTGCCAATCCGCAGTTTCTCTATGATTAACTAATTGATAATACGATATAATGGCAACATTACATTTGTATCTCAATTAACAGTGTTAGTAACATGAAACTTAGATTCGGTCAATATAATTATGGAATAAACTTTAAATGACAGCTACTGTTTCAACTTTCTACCGTCGTAAAAGTTAAGTGTTTATCGGTCTTTAATAATCAAGATGTTATTAAAATTATCATAAAGGGTCCGGTGTCTTTTGAGGAGTAAATATAATGTTGTGTTTATACAACGCTACGTACGTATTTCATTTGTATCGGAAGATAATAAATTTTCTCGATAGATTCATAACAATATAGACGATAAATAAACAAAATCATAAAGAATTTGCATCTAAACACTAATGAGGACTGTTCAAAAAATTAGTAAATGATGTCATCAAAAGAATTCAAAATATATATATTTAGTTTTTTAGTTTAGTTAAAGTAACCTGACATGGATAACCGTGACTGTGACCTTTATAAAATGGGCTGGCAACTGCTTACAATAAAAAACTTAAAAAAAATACAGTACAATAAAAAGTTCCTTGTTCATATATAGCATTTTCGAGAAATAACTCAAGAATTACTGAATCGATTGAAATAATACATACTTTCGTTAAGGAAGCAGCTAGACATCGATTGACTGGCCCGTTGATGTTTTGGTTAGTGTTCCTGACTGCAAAACCAAAGGTCGTGGGTTCGATTCCCACCCAGGACAAAATATTTGTGTGATGAGCGTAGGTATTTGTTCTGTGTCTAAGTGTGGATTATCTATATGAGTATATATTTAAAAATATATAAGTATGTATATCAGTTGTCTGATTACCATAGTAGAGGCTCTGCCTAGTTTGGAAACAGATGGCAATGCCATAACATAAAAAAAAAATTGATGTATGGATTTAATTGTCTCGGCCATTTAATTTTTAGGGAATGAACAAACGGTGTTCCGTTTCGATCTTATTGCAATTTTATTATAGGATTAATTGGAATTTAAACTTCGATTGATAATCTTACTGGGTTTTAAATAGAAATTAACTGCTACCGCAGCTAATTATGCAGTCACTGCGTCAACTTTTTATAAATTGTCAGCGAAATATTATTATGTTATAATATATATAGGTAGTTATGGCTAAATCCACGAGTATTGTGGGAATTAGGATCTATGAAATCAAAGGGTTAGATTTGATTGAAAAACTATCAAGAGTTTCATTCATTTGTTTGATTTCGAGCTACTGCGAGCTACTGTTTACGGTGGTAGAGCCACGCAGCTGTTCCCGCTGCTAAATGGGCCGGCTCGAACCGGATTAGTACCACGACCTCA
>DWHO01002286.1:0-13630 GCA_018247575.1 Eurytides lysithous rurik
TATTTATATATGTATTAAATATGTAACATATTTATAGAAGACATTTATAGTTATCAAATCATTTAAAAGTTTAAAACAGTTACTGTACAACAAACACCTTTGTTTAGTAAACTTTTTGAAGAAAATAATTAGGAATGAGTATCTATAAAAAAAACTGTTATATACTTTAATCGAAGAAATGTTTGCTTTGCGTTACGTAGTAGCTTCATTAAACAATAGGTAAATAAAACTAGAAGAGGTATACATAAATACAAATCCATTGAAAAAAAAAATTAAAATATTGTTATAAATTTAAAATCTTTGCTATTTCCCAATACATTAATAGGGGTCTTGGGTTCAATTTTAAAAGTATTTATTTGTATAAATAACAACATTTATTTGTGTAAATATAGAGTTCTAAGAGTTAGCCCATATAATATATACATGTAAACAGACCTTATTGGGATATCAATATCTTAACATAGGGTATTTTTTTAATCACAAGAACGTTCGTGATAAAATTCACCACCCCTATGAAGAAGGTTTTACAAAATGTTTGTATGACGATAAACATTTTATTTTATTTCCATTTTTAAATTTGTACGTAGCCAGTTGGAAAGTGTTTTCCTTAACTCATTCCTTTCCGACCGTTGCGTATACGGTATATGTATGACAATTCCCGCGCAATTTTGTGGCTCTTATAATATCTTAAACACGAACTAACATAACTGACCTAGGCCATCACGCCAGCAGTATGGATGCACTCCGTATGTCGCATACATGTGGGGTCCGATTTGTACACAAAAACGGTCGGATACCACGCTCATGCGTTTGCGTTTTGAATACAATGGCGCAATTAGTTTCGTTCGTTTTTATTGCGACAATAAATGGAAGCGGACTCTAGGATTGTTAAATCTGTATTTTTGCGGACGACGTTTTCAATTTTACTTTAAGAAAATCTTTATAATAATAATATCTATCATTGTAAATCTCACACATTGCCATCTGATCCCAAACTAGGCAGAGCCTGTGTGTATCATGTGTGTAACCAGACAACTGATATACATATTTATATATTTTTAAATATATACCCGTATAGATAATGAACACCCAGATACAGAACAAATACTCGTTGCACAAATATTTTGTCCTGGGTGGGAATCGAACCCACGTGGCTACTACTACCTTTGGCTTTGCAGTCAGGAGCACTAACCGCTATTCCAACGGGTCAGTCGAAAATCTTGTTGTTTAAAGGTCGCTAAATCGATTTGAACGCATCCCTTTAAAATAACTCATATATGTATTAGCGTTAACTTAGAAACTGAATCTGTCTATCAAAGTTGTCACATTGCGCAGTATCAGATTGAGTTTAGAGAATATACGTATGAGCAAGCTTCGTACGGCAGAGTGCCAACACTAGAAAAATATTGTATGGACGCTAAAGTTGTAATGGTCCTTTCTATCGGCCATTATAACCTAACCTCAAGCACAATAAATATCTTTAGCAAGACAATAACAGACACATAACTCAGTATATAACGATGGCATTGCTATATTATTTCTCGAATTAATTGGTAACGCTCGCATTAACATAATTGTGGTTCTATTTTTTATTTGTGGACTAATGAATGTCACATTGAACGAAGAGGTATATTGGAATTTGAAATATATGAACTCGTGGTTGCTTTGACATGCGGGCCGAATAACATATAGTAAAGTTTTAACCGATTTCCATATTGCATAATTATTAATAGCTATTCGGTCATTTCACAAACATCTTTTGTAACACCTGGAGGAATGAGAAGGTCGCCTGAACTGCACAGCATAATTAATTTCCTTATATAATAACTAATTTCCTTTTAAAATACTCATTTTCTTTTCTTCCATATAATTATAGAGATGCTAAAAATGGCTCAACGTGTAAATTGTAAATAGACACACCCAATTACAGCAGTGTCAGATCCTATGATCTTGTTAGTGGCTGATGAGTTATTAGTAAAAATAACTATTTCCCCACATCGTAGGAGCGCGTGTTTCGTAAACATTTTTGCGTCCGTGTCGCTCCGACCTTCCTCGCACATGTCCGCCGTCAATAACGCGACACGTAAAGAAACTCATAATCAAAGCAGATCTGCCATCGTAACTGGCTCGTAGCTCAGTGAAATTATTTCGAATGGCCTATAAGCGACTTGTTTTTGTTATATAAACGGCTATTTATATGATTTGTCGCTAATGTTAGATTATAAAAATGGCTGATCGGCCTGACGGCGCGGCGTACGTGTCTCACACGAAAGAGTGACGAAAATACGGCGGCAGGTGCTTGCGACACACCACGTGCTCGAAAATAAGATGGCGGATACGTCAGTCCCGACTAGTGTTGCTAGTTGTAGAATGCACGATTCCAATTCTGCTGTGGCTTTGATTCTCACATCACAACTAAGAATATTCATCGACTAGTTTTCTTGTTATTCAAAGTTAAAAATGATAATGTTAAACATTTTAGTATTACCGAAATCTGTTTTTAATTTATTTGCAGAATAATTAGTCTCTTTTATAAACAACTTCTTACCCGAATTGAGTTATTTATAAACCAACAAAGTCATTATTTTAAGAACTCACTCGAGTAAATAAAAAAAATAATACAAATTCAATCCGCATAGTTATTCAGTGAAATCGTTTACATAGACATAATAATATTTTATAAGGAAATCTTTTACAAAACAAACTCAATGATCTATAACCGATACAGCAATTAAAATTGAAGAAGTAGAATAGAGATCGGATTCTTAAAAAAAAACCAAAACAAAAATGGCGGGAATAGTCGGGGCGCGTACCCTATCGGTGCACGACCAGCCAGTCACATGTGTGCCCGCGCGTGGGACGCATGCGCCGAGACAACATGGCCGCCGCCGACCAATAGCGATGCACCCGAACGCTCTGCATCCTATTGATTGCTATTAATTACTACGCTACATTGTACACGTATATATTTAGCCATCGCCCGTTAGTATGTCCGAACGGGCTGTATGTAATAGCAATTGTCACTACTATCCTCCCGTTTACCTCTTTCAATGCGAACGTTGCATTAATAAGAATATGTTTACTATAATGCATTTTTACTACTGTTAAAGAAAGTTTTAAAAATCACAGTTAATTTCCGGTAACAGTAACAAACAATGCCAAAAACTGATGTATGCACTCCAGGCACTAGGCAATAACATTTTCTTTTATTCGCTTCCTAAATAATATGTTGTGGAATATAATTACTTCAAGAACTTTTTATACTCAGATAAATAATTGTTAAAAACAAACTTCTATGTTAAAACCCCCAGATTTTGATATTCCATGATTATTAATATAGTGTTTACTTTTTCGTTAATTGCACTCATTTCTCTTTTTTAGTTTTATATTATGATGTATTAAAAATTAATAACTTTAGCTTACTTTAACAAAGCTCTACTTTTGCAAGGCCTAAACAAGCTATACTTATAAGTACATTAGAAGCGTTTACCATTCCATCATTTTCAAAATTTACCGGAAGAAAAGCGAATAACTTGTAAAAAAGATATTATTCTTTAGCCACGTGTTACCTAGCTAAATATTAGACCCAAATATCTATTAGGCAACTAGGATTAATCGTGGCTTTGCTCCCATACATTTTAATGGTAATTGATCTGATTATTAATGTTGTATTAATGTCCTTTTTAACCCTTGAATATGAAATTTATTGACTCCCAATTGAAATAAAAAGGGTGTAAAAGTGAGATAAGAACGCCCATTATCGACCTGTCACGAAGTGCCCACAAAAAGAACGTTCGCGAATTCCGCTCCGAAGGAGTTCTGTTATCAACTCTGAATTATTCATGCGGGGTATCTACCTATTGCATACCAATAATCGGGCTTTGTATGCACTTAAATGTAATTAACGAATGCATTACCATCGATTGATAGCGGTGCAACGCTAAATTGGCGAAACAACTTCAGCCAAAACGCGAACACCCACCATCCTTAATTGATAACTGCATAAGTGTTCCTCAATACGATCGCCTAAATTATATTCCGCCTCGATAATGAATGGATATACGCCGTTTTCAAAGTCGAAAATGCAATTAAACCCGACAACTTGACAGAACACGTCTTGCCTCGAAAGCATAATTGTTTATTTAAGATAAATAAGGCTAATTAACAACAATGTTCCAACAATGACAGTAGTTGATTTTTAATTAAAACGCTGCTATCAATTTTCTTTTTTTTTTTGGAAAAATATTAAATTTATCTTATTAAACTAAACTTCTTAATTTAATTAATTATGTTTTAAACATTAATATTTTTCTAACTGTAAGTGAAATTAAAAAGAACGAACATACGGTATTAACTATTTATAAAATGTTCAGTCTACACGTAATTTGTTGACTCAGGCAAGTAGTCAAATTTATTATCCGTATCACAATAAATGATCATCATACATTTTTAATGGTATCTTGTAGTTGTATGACATACAACAAAAATATTTTTTTGTTATCTCCGAGCATTAATAAACTTTTACGTAACTTATGGTTTAAATGTTTAATATTTTTTTATTAAATGAGAATACGATTCCCATATCTCGGTAAGTGAATAAATAAATAAATTTTACTTTTCTTAATATATATACGTGTGAAATCTTAGTTACGCTTTATTGCAATTCAGATAAGATAATGTGTAATCGAAAATTTGTATTATAAACATATATTTTGCAATAAAATTTATTATAGCCTTCCAAATGCGTGCATTAGAGTAATGTTAGTAAATATTAGATGTAAAGTAGAAGTTTAAGATCACTCACACACACACCACATTAAAGTTATTATCTGGATTAGTATAGTATTGCGCTTTAAACTTATGTAGATATATTATAAATCAACTTTATTTTAACTCCACTTTACGCTACGCTACGTTTTAAATTAGTTACTTTGCTCTATATATGTATCTTTCATATTTTTAAGTAAACATTGGCTAATATGAAAAATTATTCAATTCTTAATAATATTCAATACTTTTAATAAAAATTATAGATAATTTTTAAGCATCCGACATTAGATAATTATGTTTGATGTACATGAATTTTAATTGGAAAATGCAAAATAAAACTATATCTGTTAATGTTGTTGCTGTATCAACAATTCGATTATCATGCTTTCAAAATACACTTTAATTATTAAACGTTAAATTTGTGCTTGTTTAATTGTAAGTATTTCATTTTGTGTCTGTGTTATGCATGTGACCCTGCCGGAACAATGAACATTCAATACGATTGATAATAGATTTTCCATTTCCAGATTGGATGAGCCCCTTCGACCGCGTGGTCTGCGGTGAGTTCAATGGTATTTATCGTTTCAATTTTATTTTCTTTTTAGTTTTAAGCCTTATTTATATAGATATAAGGTCTCGGCGCATGCACTTCCAATACGCCGGTCCGTTCGTCCTAGTTTAATAGACGACTTTCACGTCACTAGGCGACCACCCAGGTGTATGTGGAGATATCATTGAATAAACAATGGAATCGGGCATATTTATCGTCTGGTGCAGTCGTTGGACTATTTGAGGCATAAATATAGTTCACTTGAGTGGAATTGGACTAGTTGCATTACTTTAGACGCGAGATTTATTTGCATCACAGATTTATAAACATCAAGGCTTTGTTGCATCATATATTATTAATTTAAATATCGATAACTTTGTGATTGATCAATAAATTCATTTTACTCGTTTTTTTTTTCCAATAAGCGGAAAGAATTAAAAATGTCTAATAACATTAATTATATACAAGATAGCGCGTTAATACATTCAGATACATTTACATTGAAGGAGAAAGAGTCTTATGTAAATCGTCTTCTAAAAATCCCACAACATTGTACGGGAATGCGCTTCTCATAAATATTCCACATACGACCTCCTTTATTGTGGCATTCTTGGAAACAACGTGGCGTTCGATGTTCGAAAATTCAAATATAATGATTAAGATAAAGTGTTTAAACGTGAACGAACTGGTAAGATGAAATAAATCTATTGAGACATTGGAAGTCCATGCGTTAAGGCCACCGAAGCCTTCATCAGTGCCTTCAATACCATTTTGTTGCAAATATTTATTTAAAATGGCTTAGTTCAATCATTGCAAAAAATCCTCTGACTGCTGACATCATCGGATCTTACAGTTCCGATCATTTACATATTATATATATATGTCAATAATTTTGTAAAAAATATCAGAAGAAAAATAATGAAAATGAAAGCCCGATCCCGAATTTTCAAGATTAAGCAATGAATTGCGTTATGTATTACAACACCTTTTACATCTTTTTTAATTTTGCCAATAACGAATGAACAAAGAAAACCTCGATCGAAATTGAGACTCGCTTAATGTTACCGAAACTCGCGCACCGAAGAATTGCAAAAACTAAAAGTTGCGAAACGGCTTTAAAATTTATTTTGTTATTTTGGCTACCTTTTTACCCTTTGCAACAAAAGCTTGCGTACAACGACATCGAGTCTACCTTTTGCTGTGAAGAAAAAATGACAAAAAGCTAAAAAAGGGTTTATTAAGGTAGCATTCAAAAGAAACTTTCACCATGAACAATGTGCTACTGGTAGACATGAAAAATGTCAATTATCGTGTAAAAAAGTACAAATAAATTATAAGAATTTTCAATTCCATGAAACATATATTGTATTTAAATATCCCTTTAACATACACCTACTATGAAAAACAACATAAATGAAGTAATTTGTAATGCGTAAAAGTATTATTTAAATTTGATTGCAGCCATTTTGAATCAAAACACAAAACAAATGATTAAATTTATGCAATGATTCCTGCTGATTTCAATTACATAGATTATTCTTAAAAATTATTTTTAATTTGTGCAACTAACGCTGCTCTATGAGCTCTATATCTACACCCCTTTCGAAGTTATAAATTCAACTTTTTTTAATCATTTCCACAACTGTCGACTTTCACCAACATTTTGGTGAAAGAAACGAAAAAAAAAAGGATAAACAGACAACAAAAAGTTCACGGCAATAGGTTTGCGCAAATTTCTTATTGTTCAAAATGGCGTTCCTTTGTGTTGGCAAGATGTTTACAAATAAGGTATAAGTCAAAGGGTTTTAAATCACGGTGTCGAAAGCCGTTAAAGCAAGCTTAGAACGGGGCTCATTGTTTTGTCGGCACGCTCGCAAATTGCTTTATTACCCGACCGTAACTCGTTTTTCGAAAGTCGATATCGTCAAATTTGCAGTCACAACACCATATTGCAAAAAATCTTAGATAAACGCCGCGTCATCGTTTGTTCTTACTAGTAGTTACGTTACGCCCTTTGTAACTCCACACGTACCGTACTCGCACTGTGTTCAAGATAAATTCGCATTATAAAACAGTTGCAGTCGTAAATTTATAGAGGCAATACGCAAAGGCGTACACAGCCGCATTAATACACCTTTATTATGAATATATCTCAGTGACGGGAGCAAATGAAATGGATTTACGCTCTCAGTGCTTGTAAAAATCGTTTTATAGCGCCATAACAATTATGAGCTAATCGCTGTCAAGCGTAACTCTACCGTTATAAGGCGTTTGACGCTAGAAAAAAAATACCGGCCCGCGAACAATAACAGCTGAGAATTGACCATAAAGTGGCGACCTTGTGGCAATAAAAATTTAACGAGGCAAGCCCGTGGCGTAGCGTTGTATAAACAGAGTGCGAGATTTGTGGACGTGACTGTCATAGAGGAGCCGCCGCGACATCTGTCTCACGATATGCGTCTTGGCGCCAAATCCAATTTAGAACGGTAGTTTCTTTTTTTATTTACGCGAGAATATTTTTTTTTTCTAAGAGACGTCTTTATATTAATACGCTTAGTGTTAAATAACAGTCTGTTACTTGAAAAAACCTAACAGAGTAATAATTTTCTTAGGCAACAATAAAGCCTTATTACAATGATGTCAGCTAATGTACGTATGCACTGAACGTGACGTTTCAGTAGCTCACCTAATTTTACGCTTACAATTAAGTTCGAAACATTAGACGTCTCTGGGCATAATACAAATAATAACAAAAAAATAGTTTTGGAACGTTAATAAGATACTGCTGCTCGTGTAGTTGAAAGTTATCTGCAAAAAACATAGCTACGCGTTTACCCGGTCCGTGCATAGCTTATCACGAAATTATTTTGGTCATTCTCGGTCGGCAACGGAGCTCCGTAGCGATAACGACACCCGTTGAAAAAACACACCTCGTTCGCTTTCGCTTGCGTACCGAAAGAAATGTCAATGTCAAATGTGCCCTACTGCGAAACGCACGTCGCTCCGTATGACATTACACCAGGAAATGGGAATGACTATGGCGCCGGAGACGTTTGTCGTTCAAGGCTACGATTGTTGGCATTACGCGTTACGCAACCGGCTATTCCTAGCGGCGTGTCGAAAATGTGCAATGGGTTCAACGGCCCGCGCACGATCGGATTATCTAATACGCGGCCGCATGCGTCGCAAGCGTTTGTGACTTCTGTGTCGCCCGTCCTGTTGTTCATTCGAGTCGCGCTTCGCTATTATAATGTTCCATTTGATTCGTACGTATTGCTGAAAGTACACTATGTTCGATCTCTTATTAATTCGGAAGTCACCGTTCACGATCAACGCTTAAATCGATTGGCGTAGTTTCGAATACCTACTTTGGCAGCTTTATTTTCGAGAATGTGTTTCGAGATTGTTGCGACGCGGCGCCGTCGGGATCGTGACGTCACGCTGCGTTATTGATATTGTCTTCTAAATTCAAACGACTCGACTAGCTACAGTTAATCGTAAATCGCCATATGCAGACGAATGTTGATTCGCTAAGCGGTTCGTCTGATCCGGCCGCCTCACTGCTTCCTGCGGATTCCTAGAGCGGGCGTAGCGCACTTGATGTCCATTTTTATAGCCAACTTTGAAAAATTTCACTCAAGTTGTTAATACCTCAACCCGTTATGGCGTTTCACTGTAAACATTCAGTTCAGTTCTATGTAAGACGACCACGTTTCTTCGTGCTGTTATCGCATAAATTTCGGCTCCTTTAAAGTTCGGAGCGCGTAAAATTGATAGTACTTTAAAAAATTTACAAGTTCACACTATCATTTATTTTATTTGACTGCAGCTCGTAAAGCGGGATGTGTATTATGATTCATGTGGTGACTTCATCTTTAGCGTTTTGTTCGCATTACGAGCTTCTGTTATTTGTAATGCAATTTAGACCGTCAGCTCTGGTAACACCCGTAACGTAGGCATTTGGCGCGTAAACAGAAATTAAAAATGGTGGAGTTGTTTCTGTTCTTTTTTCTTGAATGACGAATGGTTCAATGATTCAAATGTTTGATTCGATGATTACGCGTGAAACATATCGAATACGTACACAATATCCGAATGGCAAATTTTTATGACTAAAATTGACTCATCCGTGTTGCATTCATATGTTATGTAATTTGTTTTTTGTTTTTTTTTGGAAAGCAATTTTTAAATTTAAGTTTATCATGCAAAATAAATATTTTGTGTGATAAAACTTAACGTTTATTGTAATCATAAGTGTAAAATTATTCACGTGTTATATTTAAAAAAAAAACGGCTATATTAAGAAAATAACGAATTGTATATAGAAAAACAATCATCGCTTTACAATTGTAATCTATATTGTGCTGATAAAGTAAAAGCTAAATTAAAGCAAATAATGTCAAAAGATTTTTTTTTATTCTTATCGAATTAGGATACAATAAGTCGTTTCGTATTCCGTAAAGCTTACGTCCATTTTCACTCGAACGCTCTTGCATTAAATAAGGGACAGTGACAAAGGCATAACTAAAAGGGAAGCTACAATAACTATTTAGCTATATGAAGCACAATGTAAGATTGCGTATAGAGTGCCATGTAAAGTTATATCGCCTACTACAAAACACAAAAATGATGATATAACTTTATTTATGCTTGTAATAAGATATGCCCTGACCAGCTTGGAATCTGTAATTATCGTAGAGCCAAAAATAAAAAAAAAATGATTTATTCATAAAATATAATATTACATGGATGGCTTCAAACCGAATACAAATAATAGTTTGAAGCTAATTCCTTTTCTAGTACAGTTATAAAACAGAATATATTTGGATAAAAAGTTATGTGCACAGCTTTGAAACAATTTGTTATAACTGACGTTTTAAAAGAACATCTAATTGAAGTGAAAAATATTCTCAAGCTATTCCGGTAATTCATTAAAAATTACTATTGGTCAAAATATTTGTTAAGTGATATTTATTTTTATCCAATGGATATAATAGCAGTTCTTTTACATCATTTGCATAAAAATTCTGCTCGATTTTATATTCCTCCTGCAAGATATTTAAGATTAAGAAAATTAATACTATTTAAATGATAAAATTGCTAAATAAATAGTTAATAGAAATACATTATTTTGAACGTTTTTGCATCCCCGGTGATATATAAGAATAATTTATTTTCAAACTTGTCATACTAATCTCGGTATTAGATGTATTTCGCGCTACACGCAGGCGGCTGCCTGGACCTCCCTTATGCTCACCTTTATTCGGAATGCCGTCTCCGTTGCCTTGTCCTATGAATACATCAATATTTTAATGCATCAGCGCCTAGATTTACATACTGTTTTGTATAGCCAATCGTCTGTTCAGGCATAATTTCCGATAAACGACGGCGTACCGTAAATCGTTAAACCGTCTTGAACGGTCAATGCGCGTAGAATTTACATGGTGGGATTACGCCTCTCACGAGGCAGGACAATATGGTGACGCATTCATTTCTCGGTAGAAATGAAAATAATCGATTCATAAATCGAAAGTGATTTAAGTGTTGCAACAGGCGTGCATCGAATGTATTAGTTTCACGCGCGTTCACTGAAACATCCTGCTGATGGAAATTTTACGTCTCCGATGGTTTCTTAAGCTTTTAACTTGAAGTACTGAGTTCGCCGGTAGTAAGTTTAAAAAAAAAATTGTCAAGCATTGCTTTGTTCACATTGCGCGTAAATAAAATTGGCGCATCTCCAAAGGTCACATGTATACTACTTCAGTCTCGAATTGGTAATATGTGTGTGCAGTTGTAATAGCAAAGAGAAATATTGCAGAAATATGAAAATATTTTGTCTCAACCAGTGCCATTTAAGGACTTGTTTAATGTTTAAATTTAAAACGATGAACGGTCGGTCGCTGCAAATTTTATATATTTTTGATATTAATATACTTATCCGAATAGCCGCTAACTATTCTAAATTGCTGATTCAAGTCGATATGTAAAGGTTAACATCAATTCGCGATAAGTTGTCGAATCAAATGAATATTGGAAGGGACTGCCGCGCGGGTTACTTTGACCCAAAAACATATAAAAGCAATCGAATATTCTGAGAGAGATCTCGGTGGAATGGCATTGAGTTGTTACAAAATCTTACGGTTGATTGAAAAATTTCATGTACTCTCCGGCCCAGGGTCGCTTCGTAACTCTACGTTTATTTTGCTTCGTATAGAACAGGGGGCATTATTTGGCCTGATTGCTGTATAAATGTGAACGGAGGCATTCAGAAGTTCAGAAGCTCGACGAACGTTCGGAGCATCGCTCAGCTCACCCCGCTTTCGCCGACTACGTTATGTTAATTTGAGCATCACCATGTTGTCTGCCAAGCGCCAATTCGAATTTATTTTATTTGTCTATCACGAGCTGAATTTTAGGTATACTAATTCTAATGTTACGCTCTCTAGACAGTTTATTATATGAAATTCGACGCCACGTTAGTTAAAACGTTCGCTAGCGGAGCATAAACAGCTGAATTTATAAGGTCGTATGTAGATCGTGGCAATGTTAGCTTAGGATCGGTGTTTGTGAAGTTTGATTTAACTTTAAGACGCAGACATTATAACGGCAGTACGTGAGTACACGGACGCGTGCTACGGTCGATAGGGGCCGATCTTGTAACGTATTAGGTGCCGATTGCTCACAAAGGGCTTATATGAAATGTTTTAAATTTATATCTCTATTAACGTTAAGTATTGTTTACAGACGTCTAATCACGGCCTCGGGCCGAACGCGGGCGCTTGTGAAAACATTCGCATCGAGATTAAAGGTGGACGTGGCGGCGAGGCCGTCTTGTTTAGAGCCTGTGACGTCATAACACGACTTCGGGATTACCTATTGAAGGGTTACCCACGCGCGGGTCAGCCGTAACTGGACGCGCTTGGATTTGTTTACAGCGGGCTCAGCGTTTCCTACCAGTTTGCATAACTCCAGGGTAGTCTCAATAAAAACAAATTGGCTCGCTGACCAGAGTCGGGCACTTACACACGTTCGAGGAAGCCGGGCGACAGGCCCGAAGGTGATTTACTGCCTACAGAGCAACTCGCAATGCGGGCCGTAAAGAAAATAAAGGCGCATTGAACTATGACACTTGCAACTTAACTGCAACATTTCAACATGCATGTACAGCACATTCACTTGTTTACTGCTCGCAGTATGTATAAATACTCGATTGAATTAAATTGTAGCTTTAATGATTCGAGAAAAATCTTTCTAATATCATAAATAGGTAGCCGCAGTGTTATTAAGCTCGCCCTACATAAGACACCTATTAATGACCAATTAAGGCGGCGACGACCGATGGCAACTTCATTATTCGACCAGCATTTGAACATGTCGGGGCAAAGTCGAACGTCGGGGATCTCGGTCACTTTAAAAACACAGGCACTCCGATCGAACGTAAGACAATAAAAAAAAGTCACCGCGCCGTTAAGGTGAATAAATTACCAGATAAAGGGATGGAATTATATTACGGGCCGTGGTAGGCGCTATGCGTCGTGTGCATTAATCTGGGAGATACAATCGCGTACAGTCTCGCCACGTAAATCTGTGATACGCATCTTGATATATAACCAGTGGGGGACGTTTTCACCTGGAGTACGACATTTTGCGGAATGGAATGACGTACACTCGGATAATAAATGTTTCTAAGGAAAATATCACCTCCTACAAACGTTGGCTTGAATTGTTATTGTTAAGCGTTATTTCTCGAGTGAATTTAAAATTAAATTTCACAGTTCTTACTGTCGTGTCGCCACGTTGCCGTTTGTTATGTGAATCAGTTCCAAAAACACTACTCACTTTGATGGGCGCTTAAGTTGCTTGAATATCTTTGCCATCAAAAGTAAAACTACGAGCTCGTTTATTAACCGAAATGGAGTGAATTAAAAGGTGTGTACAAACGTATAATTTCAATATTCACTTCCTAAAACTGCGCGGTATTGCTATAAAAATGTTAAACAGCAGTTTTTAACGGTTTTACGCTGTTTTATGGCACCTACGCGCGCCCATTGTAATTATGAGCGTTGCTTTAATTAATGGCATTTCGTGCGACGTGGAAATTTAACGTGCGTCGCTCAATGTATAGAAAAGATTCGAAGGTTTTTTTCGAAGATTCGAGTTTAAGTTTTTTACGGTGGTAGAGCCACGCAGCTGTTCCCGCTGCTGAATGGGCCGGCTCGAACCGGATTAGTATCACGACCTCACAGAAAATCGGCGTGAAGTGGAAGTGTTTTTGCTTCCGCATTTCGTCCGGTGAGTGAGGTGGCCGGT
>DWHO01002287.1:0-13630 GCA_018247575.1 Eurytides lysithous rurik
GCAAGTACTGGGCAGCGGTGCGGTATCGCTTGGGGGAGTGCGAGGTGGAAGCAGAGTCCCCAAGCGGGACGACACCCATTATTTGATGTGAAATTTAGTATACATATAGGTACTTATGTCAATTGGACGTGTCCCGATCTGTTAATGGATTTTCATTGATTTATTTATTTTTAAAAAATATATAAAATAATAATAATATAAATAACAAAAAAAAGAAAAACTTTTACTTTGATCGCATGTTTTTTTTAAATAGATTAAATTAAGGATTGCGCATAAATCGAATTTGACATTTAAAAGTACCTTAAAAGTGAAAATCGCATTTTAGAATAGGACAACGTTTGGCCATATCAGGAGACATCTGCCCATCACATATCTCGAGATGGCCCTATTTTACGTAAGCTCAAAAGTTTTGTTAGAAAAGGCAGTTAAAAAAAGTGTTCGTTCATGAACACCATTCATACGATGTTACGTGAATGTTTAACGGTACGGTTATTTTCGTACGTACTCATGATTTTCACGAGGTGCGGCGCGAAAAATGCGTTTGTTAGGTAACGATTTAGCGTGGTCTACGCGGAAATTTTGCGCGGCCCACGCGACGTCCGGGTTGGTCGTACGGCCACGAAATTAGCTGTGTGGTTAGTTTTATTTTATACGAACCTATTATTTGTGACTTATTTTTTTGTTCATTTAATAGATGAGTTTAAAGCTTTACGATATTATCTATACACGACAGAGTTAATTCAGATACAGAACGCGTTTAATTTAAATTGATGACCGTTTGACGCAGATGCTGAGCTATTGGCTTCGCAGGTTGTGGGTTTGATTCTCACCGGGGCAAATATTTTTACGAACTACGGATATTTGATTCGGATCTGGTTTTGTCCGCGTAAAATTTTTATAAAACGCCCTTATAACACAAGATATTTCTATCTTACAATTGGGGCAGCGTTTTAAAAAGGAAATTAAAAAAATAATAATAAAGTCTTTTTATAATACTGAGATGGACCATCTTTTATATTTTATTCTGCGCGCAAACCAGATTTCATAAAGACAGAAGGACAGATGGAAGCGAAGAGGAGTGGTTGAAATGTGAAAGTAGGGTAGTATATGTAGTTAAAAGGGATGACGGAAGATAGGAGCAATTGAAAGGGACTCCATCGGCAATTGATTGACCAAACTCGTTTTTATTCATTATCGACTTTATTTCTTAAAAAAACATCTGTTATATCGTATTGATTTGATAGCGAATGTGATTTTTCCTATAAGTGTATTAAATTAGTAAATATTTTCCATACGAATTGACGTGTCTGGTATGAATTATTGTATCCATATTAAGACTATTGTATCCATAGTATTGTTTTCATTTTAATTAAAAAGATCTTCTCGACATAAGACTTTGTTCGTATTAGCGATTCGCAGTTGGATAAACGCCGTTTTAACGACCGCATACGCTTATTGAAATAGAAGCAAAAGAGCCATCGACAATTTTCGTTCGTCACTTGACATTTGAATGGATTGTATTGATATGTGATGAGGCTTTAATTAAACATATTGGTAAGTCCGGCATTCAGCAAACCGTTGGTGGCGTCAGCAATCGAAAATACCGCGAGAAAGCGTAGCTACGAGTCTACGGTATCATTTTCGTAGCTTTCTTATGGTTATTGTGTTCTTTATTGAAAGTTTTTTTTATGTACACCTCGCAGGCTATCGCGTTACTCGTTTCGTTTCTTATTGTATAACGTTGTATGTTACGGAGAGTGAAAACGCGAGTTCGAAGTGAACTGTTTGTGAATCAAACTGAATCGGTTAGGCCACTGACTTATCACTGTGATGAGGTATTATTACTGACACCGATGAAGGTTTGGTAAAGATGCAATATATTACATGCCTGGTGACGCTTTATGTCGTTTCTTTGTTTTTTTTTTGTTCTGTTGTAATTTATATTCGGACACCATCCATCACACTCTGTTATTGCTAAATATCCTATTAACTATGCAGATGGTCTATTCTGATGAGCGGTCTGAAATACATAACGCCTTTTTTAAGTAGAAATTAATTGACTTTTACATTTTTATATTATGAAGTCGTTATATGGTGGTATGTTTTTTTCACCACTACCTCACAGAAAATCGGTTTAAACTGGAAGTGATTTTGTTTTCTGCGTTTCGTCCGGTGAGTGATGTGGCCGATAGCCTATTCCCCTCCCACCCCTTCCTCCCTTTCTCGCTCCTCTCCCTACGTATTTCTCCATCCTCTGCCCCTTCCTCTCCTTATCTTTTCCTCTCTTCCTCTATCAAAATTCACCCCCTTAAAGGTTGGCAACGTGTTTGCAAGTTCTGTAGTGCTACAAATGTCCATGGGCGGCGGTGATCACTTACTATCAGGTGAGCCGCTCGCGCAGTTAAATCGATGAAATTTTACCAATTTCGTTTTTAACTAATATTAATTGTAATTTTGATTTATTGCTGTAATTTTAATAGCCTTAATAAACTTAGGACTGATCACCGGACAACCTTAAAAAGAAACTAGTTTAATTGTGTTTAAGTTTTAATAAAAAAAAAAGTTTGAGTTTATTTAGGGGGAAGGAAAACTCTTTTACAATTTTGTTCTATCATAGATTTTAATTTTCTTTTAGAAATGTAACTTGAATTGATTCTTTAAACATTAATTTATAGATTAGGTGTAACCTCTACCCCTGCTGTCTCCGGATCTATGATATGTCAGAAGCCAGTGAAGCACTTTGGAGACTGCTTGCGGATCTTCACATTGGATCTTGTAGCATTGTTTCGGCCGATGGTATGGATTTATGTTGCTTCTGGAAAAATCCTTGGTGACGTTATAAATCTGAAGCTGTTTTTGTTTACCCTTTTTTCACACAACAACGAATCGGTTCAAATTTTCTCACATATTTTGTGAACTGTGTAATTGATAGGACATATAATTCAACCAGATCAAAGTTCATGCGGGCGATATCGGTGCCAAGCGACACCTAGTGTGGAATGGAGAAAGTGAGATAGTGTGATATTTGTACATTTTTGCGTTAGACGTTCCTTGTTCTTCTACAGTATCTCTGTCGTCATCAGACTTTTCTACAAAGAACAATCCAAATTCGTTTTCGTCCGGTGGCCCACGTCCCATCCCAAAAATCCCCACCTTAAAGACCGGCAAAGTATTTGCAAGACGTTTGATTTTGTGTTATTCCATGGGCAACGGTTATTGCTAACCAATATAAATAATCAATAAAAAAAAACTAATTTTGCTAGTTGGCTTGGAGTTTGTTGGTGTTGCTTGTTTTTCATTTTATTGTAGAATTTAGGTCTGATTTTTAACTGGGGGCCTGGAGACCCCCACTCCTTTATTGTCCTCTCTAGACCTCTAAATCTAATTTTAAATATAACTTTAATATCTGACAACAATGAAAAAATCTTCGATCTTCTCCTAATCTAAAAAATTCCAATTCCAATACACTAACTTCTTCGGTATGTCTTGTGCTGTGCAGACTATATTATAGCCAGTATAGTAACTCTGAAACTCCTTGCCTGAAGCAATTATCGTAGGTGGCCTATCATAATTTCTCCTTAGTTGATTGGGAGAGAATGCCTACAACCATTAAGTCCACTCTTTGTAATGCTTTAGTCTAAGGAATAGGTATTAACAATTATTTATATAATTTTCTATATATTATTATGTTCTATTTTGTTTTACGTCATTTCTTTTGTTACATTCTTCTTATCAAAATGACCTAACGATTCACCTATCATAATTTCTTACCAAACCACAGGTTGACTAGGAGAGAATGCCTACAGGTATTAAGTCCGCCCTTTGTAATCCCTTAGTATAAGGTATTTATAATATATAAATAAATAAACAGGTCTCCCCTTACTAGAAAAACAAAAATTCCAACGCCCCCTTCTACATAATAGTTTTACCAATTTTATATATCTGTCTAATATCTAGAAACAACCATAAAATTAAATAAAAGAGTGAGACTTTCTTCAATCCCACGAAAAGCTCCAGCGCCCATTAGGGAACGGTACCGCCCCGGTGGGGAACATATGGTCTAAGATGTAGTAACAAAGAATAAATAAATAATAAAAAATTGAACCTCACTGGTAGTGTCGGTCGGAATGTATCTCGCATAGAAGCCGCCGCTTGCATTGTTCACTGACAGCCGGGATTATTGGGGGATCCGAGCGACGGGATACACGCTTATAGTGGCTGTTAAAAAACGGATTAATTATTTTTGGTGGCACAGTCCAAAAGCAAAAGACTACTATTACTAAAATACAATGGTAGGTCATTAATAAACTACCACTGTAATTTATGATCTATCATTATATTTTACTGTTCTGTGTTGTGTTCTGTAAGTAGAATTATCGATGTCTCATCTTTTAACATACCCGTTTCTCTTCGACGCTTTGGTTAGTAAATTATTCTTATTATCACCATCAAAAGTATACGTTTTCACCCGTTTGGGCTAGTTGCTAATCCATTGGCTCGGCCTTTGATTCCCACCCGAGGCGCATTCTTACGAACTACAGATAATTGTTTTGGATCTGGGCGTTTGTCCGCGTAAAAATTACGTACGTAAAACGACCTTATGGCGCAAGATTTTTATTATTATGTTAAAACATCTAAAAGTACGACCTCGTCATGATACATTGACCAGGAGCCCTTGACCATAGCTCTGATAGAAATACAGTCGCGGTGATATTATCTTTAAGGCTTTACATAACGGAGAGCAGGTTGCGTGCCATAGATCGCGTGCCGCGGTAGGAAACGTATCCGCCGCTAGGTTCACCATATATTTGCGGGATTTTCCCACTTACCCGGAAAAAAACTAAAATAAATCGTATTGCATAAATTTCTGCCGCAAACGATTATTCATTATATCGTTATACTACAAAATTATACTTTTTATGTACCATAAAATCGGTATTTGCGGGGTTCGGTTGTAAGGTATAAAGAGATATACATTCTATCATATTTTGACAATGAATTAGATAAAGATTAACAAAAAAAAGTGGTTTGTTGGCAAGTGCCTACGGGGTCCCGTATAGTAACCATGATGTGATGGCCGTTGACTGTTTAAAAATTTATCGGCCCGAAATACTTGTAGTGTAGTATGAGCACTAACTGAACTATAATCATATAGCTATAACTCCTATGTGTTAGTTACATCGCGTATCGCTTTAATTTTATATTAATTTTTTACTGTCATGGAATAAGCAGTGAATCTAGATATATGGATGCTGTTTAATAAAATTTTACCACATATGGCATCTGAATAAGAAAAAGAATTTATTTGCCTTTTATGTATGTGTGGTTATGGGGTAAAAATGTGTGTGTAATGTCGGGTTTAAACATCAATACGCAAATGTAAAGGAAATGTCCTAATCTTCTCGAAAGTGTAGCCAACCTAGTGAGATCGCGTTGACGCACCTGCGATCTCTCCACGACCGACTGCTTTGACCAAATGCTCGCGCGGTGCCATCATAAACCGGCATTAGTTTCGTAAGCGCGAACGCGTTTCCGTTTTCTTACAAGCGGAAGTTGGAACGTGCTACTTCCGAGCGAGTTAGAACGCGATCGGTTCGAGCAACACGTTAAACGCTTTATTGGATTTTGAAACAGTTTTGTGATCAAAAGCAGGACTAATTAAGTTAGTAGTCTGCTGTGCCATAGAATTGTTCGAGGCGGCATAATAATATTATGTCCTTCCGACCGATTTAGACCACGGCGAACCATCTCCAAGAGTTCAGCCAATTGTGCGGGGTATATTATAGCGCATAATCGTTTTTGCAGACACAGATGCACTCACTCTTCTTTTACTCTCATAGCCTGATGGAACGGATACCCGACACAACCAGTGAAAGTTTAGGCGTTGAGGCAGTGCCATTAAGTAGATCTCAAAATTATTACGACTTCTCTCCACCGCTAGAGGGTGTAGATAAATTAGCTAGACTATTTTTTACGTGTTCTTCTGATCGATAGGTCATGCCCTAAACCAGTTAAGAAACAAAAATGTAAAGTTATTGTCTTTTTCGGATTTATAAACCTTATTTATAAACCACGATCTCCGATTTATAGAGCACAGGTTTTATAAACCGGTCGACCTCTAGGCTATAAAAGCAGATATCACATCAAGGCGGTAAACACAAATACCAAGAAAGCTTCTTCAGGACTCATTATCTTCTGTCTATCTTTTCTACTGTAATACAATCCTTCAGCTTGAAATGGATCTAAAAGTTATTTTAGCTTAGAAAACAAAATAAAAATCATATAATATAGTATCTACATATAGCGAAGGTATGCTATTCGCATAGAAATAAAAATAAGAATAAGGTTATATTAAGTTGTCTTGTGCAGTTGGTTCACCCGATTCTAAGTGATTATCGTAGATAAGTGATAACATCGTGGGTATCTACAATATCTGTGGGAGTGCATGTGAGTGTAGATTTGCAAATTATCTTGCCAAATTTTAGCAGAACCATCCAACTGAACTGTAACAGTAGAAGAGAAATAAAAATTATACTCACTGTGGTTCTGTTTCTAAATTCTGTATACTGATGACACTTGGAGTGAGCGCAGATACGATGAGACCGACGGGCAGAAGAGCTGTCGCCAAATGCAGAAGACTCTTCCAGGGATTGTTTCTAGAGAGGAAATCATAAAATGAATGATTTTTTGTGTTTATTCGAGTGCTGTATTGAAATAAAACTATTTAGTTCACACATAAACTATTTATAATACTAGCACATGAAAATGTTTTGTTCGTATATTCTATTTTGTAGCAGAAATAGTCTGGAGTATCAGTAAGATTAAAGGTAAAGTTTCTGGGATGCACAAGATAAGCAATTACGTTTCTACATTCAATATCCTAAACCCGGTAGTTGTTAATTCTAAAGGAGTGAGGTGGCCGGTGGCCCATCCCCTAACTACTTCTTCCTTCCTTCCCCCATTTGCCCCTCTCTCCTTCTCCCTCGCTGTCACTCCTTTAAAAATCCCCCTTAAAGGCTGTCAATGCCTTCAGGTGAGTCGCTTGTTCGTTTCTCAGTCTAATCTATAAAATAAAAAAAAAACTTAACTCAATCTCCACTACCAGCTTGCTTGGTAAATTTATAAACGTGACAGGTTATAAGCGTACGTTGTACGTTGGATGCGAATCTAAGCCATATATATATTTATGGTGTTTTGAAAATTTTTCAATTCTTTTTAAATTTTGACCGTATTCTAATCACACCGAATGAAATTGTTATTGTTGTAGGTAATGCTCCTCCACTCCAATAACAAGAGGAATTGTTATTTAAATTAAGTTTAGCTTCAAAGTAGACTGTCATAATAAATTAATTACATTAATTTCAAAATTTTAGCACATAATTCCCGCAACGCTCAATTTTAAAAATAAATTATTCGGGAATTATGTGCTAAGTCGGTAGTACCGCCATTGTATGTAACGTGTTAATTTTAACACGGCTTCAGCTCGATGGTGTTAAATAAATGAAACGATGCGACCACGGGCAACATCGAAAGGTAACAAGCGGCCGACGACCAATTAAAGCCAAATACAATGACTCGAAAGCAGCCGGGAGTCTCAATTATCCGTTGAACGGTGATGAGGTGGCTTAACTACCCTTTCACCGAAGGCAGAGCCAAGCGCACACGTTGAGTACGCTGACGATGACAAATGGGCATTGTTCGAACTGCCATCGCTTTGGCAACCGCTTGGCAACTCTTATTGCCTCATTAATGGAGCAATAGTGCGTACGTACTCAGATAAGCAAAGCTTACAATTACCATTGATATTCCTGCCACGACGAACTGTCTGGTGACCATGTGGTGGTGTTTTTAGGATTTTATTTCTTTATTACAATTGATTTCATTGATATCATTATCCGATGCATACAATTGATATCATTATCCGCATTAACAATTATTTATGAATATGTATATGTATTTATGTATGTGTATATATTGTATGTTTTATGTATGTATGTGTATTTATTGTATTTTATTATCTATTCTATATTATTATATTTTATGAAATATATGTAAATGTATGTTTATGATACACCTATCATAATTTCTCACCACGACCCGGGTTGGCTGGGAGAGAATGCCTACAGGCATTAAGTGCGCCCTTTGTAATCCCTTAGTATAAGGTGTTTATAATAAAGAATAAATAAATAAATTTCATTATTCGACACCATTCGGTATACAGACAAAAAGAATAATACTGTGCAAAGAAATTATGCTTCCTCCAACGTATCAGTTTAGTGTACTGATGGTTGATCATGTAAGGGTAGAGATGGAGAAGGAACGTGATGTGCGTCTTATCTAGTAATATACTTCAAAGTACCTCTTTTTTAGTGAACCATCTTTGAAGTTGTTTGAATCGTGCCCATCTAGACTAAAGTCGTCGTTGTCTCCAAAGGAATTTGGAATTTCCTTTAAAACATCAGGACGGTGGTATAGTTCTCCTGCTGGAATGCTTACTGGCGCCTCGTCAGTGGGTCTTGATTGTAGCCCATGGGAACCCCATGCGGCATTAGTGTATGAAAATACGTTTTGTTCATATTTATAAGGAAAAGCTACGTATTCTTGGGGAGGTTTGTCCTTTGGAGAATGTCGATTTCTTGGAAATCTGCATAAATCGAATGCTCGAAGTTATCGCATAATATTAACTAGTTTTTATTAAAAAGGATATGAACTATTATAGAATTATAAATGTTTAATCAATGCTTATTAGTAAGAAGCGTTTTTGATTCGCTTTAAAAATATGCAGAGGTAAAATTCAGTTAAGGTACATTTTATCTTATAATACTCACTCAAGATATGTTGATGTCGGAATTTTTTCTGGTTGTGCAAAAGATGTAAAGGACCGAAGAGGAGAATCATCTAAAGTATCGTAGTAGGAGTTTAAATGTGGACTTGGTTTGAATTCTTTGTTTTCATCACTTTGTTTCAGAATTGTATTTTTGTTAGTAGAACCCGTTGCATTTTCTTTTGTTTTGTCATGAATTGTTTTGGCTTTCTTTAAATCAGTTTCGTTTGAATTGTCTTTTGGAAATATGAATGAATTCGGTTCAAAATATTTTTCAGGGTCTCTGTCTTTGTCACCAACTTTCCTGGGTCCCTCTACTAAAGTTTCAGTGTCTTCTTCTTCAGATTTGTCAATGGGTAAAGAAAATGTAGTATTAATCTTCCAAACTGTAGCGTCTGCGTTTGGATTTTTGGATCTTATTCCATTTTCTTTGGTTTCTATATTTGCCTTGCTGAAGACATTTTTTTCTACAGGATACAAAATGGTAGAGTTGACACATGGAAAACTATTCTTTTTTTCTATGACCTGTATGCATTGCCCGTTTGTTATGAGTATGCTGATAATTATCTGAAAATAATCCAGATAAAGTTAGTTTTGTACATATTTCATTGTTATTGAAATTAAAAAAAACTATACCAATAAACAAAGTTAAATTTACTTTACGAAAGTTTCACTTTTCATAGGTATGAATTTTTTGTTTAGTTTTACTAAATTATTATCTTGGGATAAAATGACATATAATGGCTCTTATCTCTTTATTTTGATTAAAATTTTGATAAGCATATTAAATTTGATACAGGTTTACATTATTTCATTGAATTTAAAGTTGTAGTGAATTGGTAAATATAGTTTCAAGATATGAAGCTGAAATCGGATTATACTAACTAATGGTCTTTTATAACGTTGGCCATCTATTACCAGTGACAATTTCTATAGAAAGTGCGAGTGAAGATCAAGTGCTCGTTAGTGAGAAAGGTCGGAGGTGACAAAGTTCCCTGAACCTATCGTTATCTGTTCATTCCCTGCTGAATATAAATAATATATATAGAATATACTTAGTCTATTAGAGCAAATATATTATCGATGTGAGTCTCCGTCATATCTTACTAAATACTTTCCAATGCTTTTCTTTGCACGCGTCGCGGGGGTTATATATCTCTTTAAAATATTTTACTCGCTGTGCTTTATCAAATCTGCCTTCGTTTTCATGTACCCTTAGCCTTCTTGGGATCTTTGTGGGCGTTCGTAGAGCTAAGGCTGCATCACCATCCAACAATTTTTTTATATCATATATAGCAATCCGTAGTTCGTTCAACGATTGCCTATTGTAATTGGTAGGACTGTTTGGCGAGTCTGTGTATCAGATGCAGTCGAATTGACAGTACCAGTGCAATATTGTTGTTAATGCCGTTATTATTTTAGAAAGCAAGCAGGAATGTGGAAGCACTACAGTGTTCCAGTTTGAAAGGCGAACTTTTCGTAGTGATATACATATTGGTATCTGAGTGAGCTAAGTGGATGTTAATCCGTGCAGTTCAAAATGCTGTAGGGCATTATATCGGGCACACATTATAGCATTCAAGTTTTCACAGAGTGGTGGTGGCTGTAAGCGGGTACTTCCACCACATCATTACGGCCTTATTTGCTAGCAAATTTCGCCAGGGCCATCAATCTCGGTTGCGCAGCCAATCCCCCTGACCCAGTGGCGGCCGGTGCGGAATGATAAGCATGTCGCGTGGCGTTGCGTAACCGGTCGCGTCCACTTTCGCCCGCCACTGTCAGTGACCCCGACGACTGCGACCACCGCAAGGCCGCCGCGCGGGTTACATACGTACCATCTAACTGGGCTTCGTTATGAAATTTTCTAATGTGAAAGCTCATCTTGTTAGTTTTTATTCGAATGTAAGTGATAAGCACCATTGATGGATGAACACAGCATAGGTGGAGTTGAATAGTCTTGCCGACATTATAAATACAGAAAAGGCACTTATCTTTAAGACCTCTAAGTAGCATTGGATATGAAGGCTTCTAAGAGTTGGATATTGCTATTGTTAACTTTTCTATAGGTTTGTTCCTGGATAAAGATTTAAATTTTCTTTAAAATGAAAGCACGAAGTTACAGTCAGAAAAATCTTTCAATTTAGGCATGATTAGTCAGTCTGGGAACTCAGAAATGCAGAGAAAGAGGTTGTTGCAATAAAAGTATTTTCTTAAACTTCGGTTCATATAATTGCTTTGTGCCGTCACTTTAAAGTTCGTAGTTATTCACTGATGTTACTTGTAAATTTGTAAAATAAATCTCTCAATGACAAGAAAGTTCTATTACTAGGACTTTTTTTTTTAGTAGGTGCTGGCCATATGGGTACATATTTTTTTATTTATTTATTGATAACACACGCCAACATCACTACATACCTACATAACATTTTCACAATACAAGTATGGGCAAAGAACAATTGGTATGTGTGCCAATTACAGGCATGTAAGTACATCATTTATACACATAAGACGGGTCGTAACTTAATCTGATTAATGCAACTAACAAACATACAAATTATTTATCATACTAAACAAGCTAGAGCGCCTTTATAACAGTTGTATTATATATGTTTCTAACTTAAGAAAATTTTATCACATTTCTCAGTACCGTGCTCAGCTTAAATGGCTTACTATTAAACAAAGGCGTAACTCTAGAATATTGCTTGTTCTTTTCTCGATTTTGAACGATCCAGTTTCTCCGTGTTATCGTAACTTTCAACATCTTTCTTTAAACAACGAAAGAGATCCCGTTCGTCATCAAACCTTAAGATTGGAATTCCTCACGTACGGTAATTCTTTCACCGTCAAGGCTACACTACTTTGGAACACCTTATCTGAAAACATACGGAGAGTTCCTAACAGAGCTTCATTTAAACGCTTGGTTCGGAAACATTTTTTTACAACATCTTAAACTAAAAAAAAACTAAACTAGAATAAGAATAAAGGTTTTTGTCGGATGTCACTAATATTTGTATAGTGCGTGTGTGCGTGTGTATGAGAGAGAGGGAGTGTATGTGTATGTATTTATATATATATATATATAGGGACTTAACTACCTTTCCAAGAATGGTATCTTGATACGCTTGTGCCGATGTTTTGATACCTTTTTCACAAAAACATGGCTCAGTCACTCATTCATAGCTAAAACTCCACCAAACCATCACTGAAGTTGGATAATGCCCACGTTGTAATCTGTTGACTAATTGGGCAGCTTCTTTAAAGATTTCAGCATAAGTACGGTCATTTTGTTTGTTAAAATATTGCTCAATTGTAAAAAAAAAATCTGTGACCTCTCTTTGTACCGCTTAAGTAGTGGTTTTAATTTTACCACCCTATTCTTTTTTAAATTATCAGTTAGGAAATGACCAGTGCGTCTCTTATAGGCTGCAAATCATCTTTTAAAATATGCGACATGGTTCTAGGTGCTATCTCTATTTCCCGAGATAAAATCTTTTGCTTTCGTACAGGATTCCTTTAAATTCTTTCCCTTACTGCTTTTATTGTACGAACACGATCGACAGATCAACGGCTAGATCTTTTTCTGTCACAAAGAGAGGAGGTTTCAATGTACCTATCAATAGTCCGGTATACAAACATTTGGCTAAAACCAAGCGCATGGAGGATTTTAAAAATTGTATATACCTACTTTATGCAATGCAATCACAGCCATTTGGTTCTCTTTATCGCCCCACTCCATTTTAATATCATATAATATTTTACAATATTTTGACGCGAAAATAAGAAAAGACAATGAAAAATCATACAAAAATGACTGATTCCAGATTCTACGTCTACGAAAGTAATACTTTGTTTATTTTTAATTGTAACATCATTTATAGCCAGACTAAGTATATATATAAAACACAAACAAACTACAGCCACAATGAAATCTCACAAAAATTGAACAAGCTGGAATCATATCAAGAAACTAGTATTTTTATACTCCAAGTATCTCTGAACAGACCCCAGGACCGAAAGTAAGGACATCCTCAACTACTTCGAAGAAGTCGCAGAGCAGAGAAATCTTCAGTAACTCCAGCTTACAAGTAGAAGAAAAAGAAGCCACAGAGTAGAAAATCACGACGTGTAAACCTCCGTTTCGTTCGAGGCGTGCGGTTATGAATGGACGATCAACGGGCACAATTAGTGTGACGTAAAACGTAGGCGTCAGGTGGCTAAGAGAAAGCGATGGGAACCGGCGTCGGTCCGGCTCGACGGTCCGGCTGTTGACTCACATGGTCGCTTGCGCAATATGGCCCTATTCTTGCAAGTCGGCACGATGTTGAAGCGATGCAGTGTCCGTCAATATTCCCATCAAAGCAATCCAGCAAAGATGCACGACTGGTAATAATAATAATAATAATATCATGGGACATCTCACACATTGCCATCTGGTCCCAAATAAGGCATATCCTGTACTATGGTGATCAGACAACTGATAAACATACTTATGATCAACATAGATAATTAACACCCAGACACAGAATAAATACCGATGCTCATCGCACCAATATTTTGTTTTGGGTGGGAATCGAACCCACGATCTTTGGCTTTGCAGTTAGAAGTACTAACCACTACATCAACGGCCAGTCAACTGGTAATAGAGTATGGTTTAGCAGTGCGTTTGCTGAAATGATATTTACTTTTCTGGTGATTGATCGAAATTGGCTGTGGTAAATCAGGAGTCAAAAGTTTCTTTTCAATTTTGAAATTATAAAACTGTTTAAAAAAATGTAAAGTAAATCCATACATGTAATAATGCTATGT
>DWHO01002288.1:0-13629 GCA_018247575.1 Eurytides lysithous rurik
CCGCGCGCCCCTTGCTCTCACGGTTTTGGAGAAATCAAGTGTTGCTATTTGCAAAAATTTTTGGCCCACCCTGTACATTAACATTGAACTATTGGATATACATAATCATAATTTAAATAAGTATATCACGGTCATGTATTTGCGATAATGCTTAAATAAGCAGTAATAGTAGTTCACACACTTAGTATATGCTATGTTATACAAAGGTTGTCACCAGAATTAATCTATAACAAGTCTCTTTTGTAGCTTCTGGGATAATACCACTGCATTGCCATTTATTATAACGCTGAGCAGTGTTGCCTTTAAAGGGTCGTTACCACCATAATTACGAAAAATACACAGGCGCATCGTAGAATTAAATAGGCTTGTATTAGTGTAATGGAAAAGTTTATCGCATACCATCAGGCGCACCACTTGCAAAAAAGATCGATGGTACAGCGCGTCATGGCTAGTATGATGGTAGTATCTATTTTTACTGATATTAAATTTAAAACTGATTTGTTAGTTGGTTCTTTTTTGCCGTAGCCACGGGTCGATATGATTTTGTAGGAATTGAAGTCATTTGGTGTATAGATCATATTTATTATCATATGTCATTTGTTTAAATACAATATAAGAAACATAATTAGTCGCAATATATATTATAAAGTAAGTTCCTCTGTATATTATAAAGTAAGCTTGCAACATTCATTGGGTTCTGGGAAACGGAGATTAATGGTAAACGGAGTATATTTGTATTTGACATGTTAGCAATTAGTAAACTAAGCCACTGTCAATATACTAGACAAATGACTTTGAAACGCTCTAAACCGTGGAATAACCGTGGCTGTAGACGTCGAGTTAGACGCATCCGATCTTTTTATAGCTCAGACGCCGCAAATACAATCTGAGCAGACGCACGTCGCGTCACTCCGTTGCAATGTGAGGCAATTTAACTGTTAATCCAAAAGAAAATACTGCTAACTGTACGGATTTCTTTTTCAAATTACTTTTCTTATTTTGCAAATAAAAATAGATAAGAATTCGTGTTCGGTTTTTAAATTGCTTTTTGCGTCGACTTATGCAGTAAAGCAATGTGTGGTGGTGGTTGTTGCCAATCGTGATTGTTTAATATTGTAATTATTCATAACATTTTTGTGATATCCAAACAAAAATGCGATTCTTTATCGATATTAAAATATACACTTAATTTTAATTAAACTTTTACATTTTAAGTTTAATGAATCAAAATGATCTTGGTTAGATTGTTTAATTATGGTATATCACATGTCCTCTGGCTTTTTAATATAAAATTTTAGTATATTGTCTATGTTGCTTTATATTGTATTTTATTTTGTCGTTAAACACCATTTATATAAATAGTAGATAATAAAGGTATAATGTTTGCTTGTCCTATAGCAGCCGAATCATAATGAATATCAATGTAAATATAAAAATATGTATGCATATTTGGCCAAAAATTTTGTCGACTATATTTAAGTATTTTTAATTTGCTTGCTATCTATTTAAATTTTATTGTATCCGAAAGACAATTAGGAATTCTATTTAACTGTATCCAGGAAGTGCTCCATGTGATTAGACAATGATTGTCACAAACTTAATTGCTACTGTTTCATTAAACTGGTGAGTTAATTTAGGTAAGCAAATGCGACCAGATCGTTCGAACATATTGCTATTGCAATTAACCTCGAAGAAAATTACCATCGTAATGAACCAGGCCATGCACAATTTTGCAATCTGTTAGCCTTATTAGGATAAGCAAATTGAGTTTGAAACGAACAAACAAAAGAGATAACACGTAAGGTAAGATAATACAGGAAATCATGCTAACTCTGAAGCATAGGTGTGCCGTTTGTGACGACAGCTGGCTTTTGATTGTGATCAGTTGCCAACTTTGGAGAGCGTTTTATGACTCTTAGTTGTGTATGTATACAAGATTAACTTTAGAAGCGTATATTCTCTTTTTATATTTATATACCGTTACTGATAAAGTTTTTTGAATATTCTGATAAAACTCAAGTTATAATTAGTGTGCCAACATCTTTAGTTACCAAAAAAGAATAAAGAGTGAACAGACACACCGTTTGAGATACGAATAAACATTAGAATAACTGTTAATTTGAAGTCCTTATCTCTTCTTTCGAGATGTAACATCTTGTTATAAAATCTACTGTTTTAACAAACTGCTAAATTTACAGATTGTCCGATCTATAACTACGAATGCCAATGTCAATGAAATACTCGTAAGAATAGCATTCGTAGCTATAGAGAGATCTAAAATCAAAACACACAAAATTAAAACTATACTTTTAGAATTTAAGTTAAGTGCGAGAAGATTTTGGTAAAATAATTTAATTTTAACCGATTACAAAACGGGACATAAATATTGCCGACAATTGTTAACAGAATTTGAAGTTTTTTTTAATTGAAAAGGGTTTATCTATTGTATCTAGACCTTAGAAGATACAGAAGGTACTCCTTAATATCGAATAGGATATGTATGTGCAAGGAATTATTATATCCAGAAATATTATATATTGAAGTCTTCAGAAAATATTATATATAAGAATAATTAATTTACAAGAAAATACTATTTTCGATTTGTATCGAATCAAACCAAATCAAAATATATTTAATTAAATAGGCCTTTACAATCACTTTAAAATCGTCATTTTCATATTTCGGATATCTACATATCGGAAAAGACATCGTTGTGCGTATCGGCATATTTGAAAACTTCTTATATCGTGATAGAGAGGACGTTTACGGAGTAGGAATAGATCGATTGTAAACCCCAAAGTGTTGTACGGTTGAATGCGACTCGTAAACGCGCACGCATTGACTAAGAGACTTTCACTTAGTTCGTTGCCCCGTTTCTAGACGCAACACCACGCGTTGTAATTGATTGAACGGCGTACCACTTTCATCTGTCTGTTTTTTTTTTGAATAATGTGATCCATTGTCTGTGTGGCGTTTATCGGACAATAATCAAAACAAATCGTTATTGTTTAACCAATTAAGATAACGACATCCCTTCAGACTCTTCTACATTCTTTGAGATAAAGAACGTTTGTTTCTAATTCCAACTGAAGTTCTTGTGCTCTCTGTATTATAATTTACTAATCATTTGTAAGCAAAATACAGCAAACAAAAATAAAATAATAAAATAAATTCACGAGTGAAAAAGGTAACTTCAAATACGTAAGTATACATAAGAATTTTAAACAATAAATATGTAAAGTCGGGGAATATGGTGATTTTATTTTCAAATTTTTCTATAAACGAAATGTTGCCATCAATATTTCATCGGTTCGTTTAATTACGCAAATTCAACGAGTTCTATGAATATGTAGGTGAGTTATACGCACTAATATTCATGAAAGACCTTTTAATACAAGTTTTATGGAGCCGGGTCCCCGAAATAATTGAAATTTCATAAGCAATCTCTTCTTCTTAGGAACTTACTAAGGATTCAATTTAAGCCGAAGAAATTGAATTTAATTTATTTATTAGGGCCCATTTACTTAAAACTTTGTTTAGTATGTATGCTCGTTGCTAACTTACGATAAATTATTATACAGACGATTGTGGAATTCTGTATAAGTTTCTGAATATATACTTTTCTCCCGTATAATATAACGTGACCTCTACCTAATGTGTTGCAGCCATTACGTGGTCTCTTTAATGGATATTTACACTCGGAGCACACATAAAAAGTCACATCTTAGAGTTAGTTCTAAGTTTTTTCGAACGCATTACGTGAAATGAATTATAGCCATATCGGTACATTCTTTCTCTTCAAATGTATTTACCGTCAACGATTTTAAATTGTTTAAAAGTTGTTTCATATTATTATTTTTTTTTAATCCCGGCTTTGACATTAGCAGAAGAAATAATTTCTTTAATCAAATAGGGATAAAAAAAGATAGTTAACAATGTTCTAAACTAAACTTTTAGGTTTCACCAAGTAAAACAGATACGAAAATGTTTCATGGTGAGCACGTTTACGAACACAAATGTTCACAATGCTTCTTAGAACAAAATAAATTAATTTTGTATTATTTTACACAAACATTAAAAAAATATGACTATGTATATAGATATAATAAGTCAAAGGACTCAAAGGAGTTTTTCAAAAAAGTAGTGCGTTCAGGGTACTGGTAAGTAATTTTCTTTATTCATTATGACACTTGTATATGAAATTATCAATATCCATACGTTATCTTGCGTAACATTGTTGTGTTACGTATATGCCTTAAATATAAGTTCATTAAAACATTAAGTTTTTTAATTGACTTTTTATTTAATTTTCACAAATCTAGTCACATATAATTCATTTAATATATTAATTTAATGCATGAATTTATCCATAGTCTCTCCTTGTTGAACTTATACAGTAATAATGATGATATTATTTGCATATATGCAGTGTCTCAAAGGCTTATGTATTTCAGAAAAAACTATTATACATCAACGAGTGTACATAACTGTTGAAGTACATACATTTGTTTTCAATTGACATTGCTTAAAATATTTACATTGATTGATTGCATTGCTAAAACAACATCGCAGCTTCGTTGAGTGTCAGGCGTGGGTAGAAACGTCGGGCGATCAGCAATCTTGGTGCGATAAAACTTTGGTATTTTTAAGTACTATTATTATGGCAATTTATTTGAGTTTTATTCGGAAGCGGCTCTGAAATAGTAGCTCGTAGGACTAGCTGATTTTGCCTGGGGTGGAGCACCACCTGGTATACTGGCAAAGCAGAGCAGCAACTCTGCATTGTTTAATTGCGCCGAATCTGTGGAAATGCTAGTTTCACGATCCGATGAAGCTTTATAGAGCCGCATAGGCTAATAGCATCAACGTTAGTTATCATAAGTCATAACTCTGCATTATCCAATTGGTGGAAGAATCCAATTCGTGGGAATATCCAATTCGTGGAAACTAGCATTTCCACGGATTCGGCAATCCGATGAAGCTTTATAGAGCCGCATAGGCTAAAAGCATCAACTTCAGTCCAGATAAGATAAGATAAGAGACTTCGGCGCACATGCCCGGTTCAGTAGCGTCACTTCGGCGGAACGGACTGCGGTAAGAAAGCTCAAGTATGCTAAAACTCGTAATCAAACTTGTAATAATTTACCAACATTGAATAGCTTTAGTAATAATGATTTGCTAGGTTAGGATCACCATCTATACTTCTTCAATCTATAACTATTTCTATATCTGTAAATATATCCATATCTGTGTACTATAGTTTAGTCATTTCAAGTTTTAAATGGTGCGTGTGTTTTTAAAACTGAAGAATGTTTTGTCCTCATTGGTTCAGCAGTTCTTAAGACATCTATTGAAAATAGTAAGATATCTTCTGTTCAACCGGGAAGACCTTCCATGTATTAAAAGTTAAAAAATTGTGTTTATTCACTTGTTTTTATTTAATGCGGTAGCAATGGTAAATATTGACCTGAATATTTATTTAATTTACCTTCGGTACTACTGTTATTAAGGAACTACTTATTAAGGGAATATATTTCTATTGCCAATAGATAGATAGTCAAGTCGTCATATGAGTTGATTACGAGCCTTAAACAAAATCCGAACAATATAATTTTTTATCTTCATATTTTCTGCATTAGGATGCGAGTTCGATACAGCGGAAACGAATATCTTTTTGATCTTCTGTTATTTGTTTCAAATGTGAGTCCCACAATCACACTCTATTAGCGAACGAAATTTTTACGCCGATTTCATGTAAGGTCGTGGTGGTATTAGATTCGAGCCGGCCCATTCAACAGCAGCGGGAGCTGTGGCGTGGCTCTATCTCTGCCACCTCTACCACCGATAACTTACAACCCATATGTCTCACTGCTAACAATAGGGTACTGTTTTACATAGGGTACAGACGTTAAGCATAGACCACAGTTAACCGCAATTAATTATCTAAAATCTACCAATCTAATGCGGCTTGGCAGACTTTAAATAATCATATAATTTATTTTTTCCTTCCTTAAGTACACAAGTTTCTTACGATGCTTCTTCATCTTAATAGACAAGTAGAAATTCATTAGTGCAATAGAATGTGAGTTCGATACAACGAAAGCGAATATCTTTTTGAACTTCTATTATTTGTTTCAAATCTGAGTCCCACAATCACACTCTATTAGCGAACTTTAAACATTACACATTTACAACGTATATTGGCTTTTTACCGATCTCAAATGGCCCCGATCGTTCTAATTTTCAGAGGAAATTAAAGAGATGGTAAATAAATAGCCTTTGTTCAAACACAGGGCAGAGGAAACGACTTCACGTTACATTAGATTCGGGATTTTAATTTTACCCCCTTTTAAACATCAATTACTACTTACCAGAAAAACTCTCGCGTTTCAATGAAAATAATAAGAAGAAATGTGAAATTTTGACGCATTTAATTATTTCTTTGTGTCTCAAGGATTCAAGAAAAAACATTTTTTGTTGACTATTCCAACTTATCTAAGAAAGCCTTAAAATTCTCTTTTACTTTCTCTTAACGAATCTCCCAAATATCTTAATCTAAAAGCGTTGTTTATGTATTTATATTTTTTATTTTATTTATTTAGTGCAAAGTGAGCAGACCGACGATCTGATGGTTAGCAACAAACTTGGCTTCAACAAAACACTCAGTCAGCTTTTCACCAACCAAAGAGTTCAAAACACAACTTACTCTCTCTACCCTGTACCCTCCTATGATATTACATACCCATGCCCAGTAATTTCTGGCTACATTGTTCTTCTGAAACATAATAATGCTTGCGAATAGCTATTTTGCGGTGAACTTGCCATATTATTCAAGAATGTAGATTTAAGGCCCCCTTAGGCCTAACTCAGCCTCGCTAAATTAACATTTTTTATTTTAAAATCTATGTTTCATATACTTTACAACGTTCATGGTCACACAACAGAGGGGTGATAGACGCTTACTTACTTACTTACTTACTCTCTCCTCGTCCATCCTTCTCATTTTTTACTCCCTCCCTCTTTCAAAAATTCCCCCCGACCCAAAAGGCCGGCAACGTATTTACGAGTTTTGTACTGCCTCAAATGTCCATGGACGGTGGTGGGCACTCACCTTCAGGTGAGCCGCTTACTTTCAGTAAATAATTCATCCTCGTTCTATGTTAAAAGCTTTAAAAAATACACCTTATGTAGTCTCTCGCTAAACCGTTCAAGGGAATTTTTATAGACCATGTCTAACAACTCTGGTTTCGATTCGCTTTTTTAAACAAAACAAAGAATTTGCAGCATTGCGGAAGATACAAATGCGTTGCCAGCCTTTGAGGGGATGAATTATTCAAAGAGGAAGAGAGGAGAGAGGGATCAGAAGGGGGAGGCGATAAAGGAAAAGGCAGGAAGGGGAGCGAGGGAGAAAGAGGAGGGAGGAGGATGGGCAACCGGCCACCTCACTCACCGGACGAAACGCGGAAGCAAAAATACTTCCACTTTACGCTGATTTTCTCTTAGGTCGTGGTGGTATAAGGTTCGAGCCGGCCCATTCAACAGCAGCGGGAGCTGTGGCGTGGCTCTACCACCCTTGACTAACAACCCATATGTCTCACTGCTAAGAACAGGGTACTGCTTTATATAGGGTACAGACGCTACGCATAGACCACAGTTAACTGCAATTAATTATCTAAAGTCTCCAATCTAATGGCTTGGCAGACTTTAGATAATCATATAAGATTTTTTACCTTCTTTAAGTACATAGGTTTCTTACGATGCTGCCTCATCTTAATAAATAAGTATTACGACAATCCATTACCGGAATACGTACCCAGATTGCTCGTAAATGGAATGTTATTTTCAACATATTGTATTAAAAGCGAGCGCCCTTAGACAAAGCTACCACGGCTCTAAGTAGGAAGGTAAATATGTAGGTAGGAAGCTGATATAAAATAAAACTCAATTTTTTCGTTTGTTTGTTTGTATTGCGTCAACTGTAACACTTTCAGTTTTCATCGATATTGAGCAATGTTCACCTACATTATTACAACTGCTCAAGTTTTGACGTCGAATCTTTTATCTATTCCACGTTCAGCAAATTATGCACATGACTATTTAATGTCAAGAACACATGCGGACTAACCCTTTAAAAGCCGTTCATTTAAAACAAAACATACGCTACATGTCATTAACAATTTCAAGTGTTATTTTAGTCATATACACGTAAATAATATTTACAATGCTAAAAAAAACAAACATAAATTTCGACATAAGATACTATAATATAAAATATTCCACAAAATAATAATCAAATTGACAATATATTTAATAAAAATCGTCACAATATTCTGCTGCAGTCTGTATATTCGAAAAATCATTCTACTTAAAAACTAAACTAAATACAGTTCCGAACGATCGCAATGCTATACAAATACTGTATATATAATATATATATAATACAGATTTCAATATTTTAACTTAACTTTCGTTTCATAACAAATAAGCATATGTAAAGATAACAAACGAAAATCTGAAAGATTTAAGTGATCGATTTTTAAACGAAATCTGAAACAAAACGTTTATCCATACAATAACGAAATGGACGAAATCAAAAAAAAAAACAAAAATTTAAGAAAAAACTACATTTTTTTTAAATATAGAAAACAATGCAACTTGCGACCAAACATTCCGTCGACTTTCCTCAATAGATGAAACGATTCGACGCCAACTCTAAGCATAACAACGCATGCTATGTCAAATGCTCCAACCCCACAATGACAATACACACGGGACACTTACAAGTGCCGACATATTTGTTTTAAGCTTTAAGCACCAATTTTTTTCTCATTATAACAAGTCGTTCGAAATAATTAAACGACTAAAATTCTATAAATATCTTACTATGTATAGGTTAAAAATACACGTTATAACATTTTTACAAGTCTATATTTTAGTTCATTACGCATACCTAAAACAAATTTCGGATCCGCTCCATCGAAACTAAAAAGGGTTAGATTGAATCCGTTCTAAATGATCGCTCGTTGACAAAATAAAGCATTTCATTTAGTCATGTTATTGGTATTCTAAACGTGATTACGTGAAGATAAAATAAGAAACCTATATAAAAATCGTAAAATACGAGGGCACGTGAACTCTAAAGGTATGCCACTAAAAATAAATTCGCGTTCCACTTTTGAATCGTACAAACAGGAAGAGGAGAAAACAATCAATGATATAAATACACTTCGGAAGGTGTTTACAGACGATACTGGGTCGTGGACGCGACATAGAACGCTAAAACAATGGATAAATTCGCTAAAATTATGATTGCACATCATGCACGATGGACAAACAAATCGACAACTAGGATTACTCTTCTAAACATTAATAATTATTCTTACAAATATCTTTAGTTACGTATGTAAGTTATTTCAAATTCAGAATTCACAAAAACTTAACGTTAAGACGGATTCTCGTTTCACCGATAACTTTCACAAACGTTAAATGTGAAAATGAAAATAAATTATGAAGTAGTGATGGGGTTAATAAGAATTACAGAAGGCGTACGTACGGTCGAAGATATTGATCGGTAATAATTCATTTAAAAAGCATCGCGGTAATAAAACATTTCTTATGTTTCTCTCAAATCAAAAGCGTGCCTAATCGAATTATTGCGTAGATTAAGATATACATGCCAGTAAAGTATACGATAGGTACTTAAGTGGGTACAATGTAGGTAATTACTAAAATTATAGAATACATTAGAAGTTATTTTAAATATCTCAGCGCAAAACTACGCATCGAAGCGTCACTTAATCGTACGATAATTATTAAGAGGTTCACCACTAATTTGGACACGAAAACAAACTTGCAGACGGTCGGATGCCCTTGGTGGGCGTAGTGACGTAAACAAATCACACTTCGATAGGATTGAACAGTAGGGGAACGAGGGATGGACCTTTCGGTACGCACCGATAGGAAAGACCAAATATAACACACAAATAGTACACATTGGACGAGACGAAACACGGTAAGAGATTTGTGGAAGCCTCGCGTGAATGAATTCTAACGATGAAGACAAACGTCGAGGTACGGTCAAGGCATTCGAAAACAATGATAAACGTTATTTCTAATTAGCACGTTGTATAGAACGCATCATAAATATAATACAATATTGTTGTATCTAAGGCACATAATGTTTAGGCTTTCAATTATTCATCCGTATCGTAACAATGGTGCTAATAAATAGAACACAGGTCATGATGTGACACACGCGCGATTTTAAACAGAGATAACGTCATAATAGTGGTCATAGGTTATAATAACGTTCCTTTGACAGCTTAGTTAAAGATTATTCTTGCACATAAACCCACGTTAACATCTGTTAACGTCGTCAGATCATACAAGTTTAAGATGACTAGTTCGGTAAGGAATTTATCAAGCGACTTGGATAAAACTCCATCTGTTAGGAATACTTTTAATGGAGTAGGAGTCAAACGGACATGCGTTTCGCCTGATAGTAAGCGGTCACCGCTGCACATAGACGTTCGCAACACCAAAGGACTTGCGAATCCGTTGGCGACCTTTAACCCTTTGCAGACCGAGGGCTCTTCAGGTTTTATGGAAATGTAGGATTTCAACCTGCTTTCTATTTGTGCTACGACTTCTAAACTCTTGTCTAATCTTAGCCATTCTGGACTTGAGACATAGTCGGGTGAAACTTCATACAGGGTGCCACAGAATACAAAAGGATGCCGAACCACACTCGACATAGGATCGCAAAGGGTAAAGGTGGGAAGAGGCTCTCTGTATGCCGCAGTTAAAATCTCGCGTATGTCACGAACACACAAACTATTGCAAAGCTACGAACACAACTACTACCGGATCTAATAACGCTGTAGATAAAAAACGCTTTTACATAATTATCTTTTCCTTCTATATCCCTTTACAATTCGTCGTAACCGTAACAAATGCATTTCGTACAACATGTCTCGCTGTCTATCTTTCGAATGCTGTGCATGTATGTTGCTTCATTTGTTACATCCATTTTGTCATATCCAACCAACACCGGTCGCTATACAGCCAATTGTACAAAAAACAACTATTTCAATATAAGACACGTTCCAAATGAACAAATTTGATCACAGTCTAGAAATTTCTCGGCACCAATGAGCTTTTAAATTCGTCACCGACTTATTATAACTGCCTTATCGGATGCACATGGTCACACCGCACCGATGTTACGCGACGAAATCGTTTAGGTGGTCCGAATCATGTAATCGACAAGCCTCAAGTGACTCTTTGAATTTCCCATTCTCTTTTCTTTCCTTTATTTTTTTAATATACTCCCTAATAAAGTCTACAGCTAGCAATTGACTAATCCCCCCGCCTTCAGCCTAGTTGAACTATTATCGCCGTTATAATAATAACTCTATAGTTTTTTGTTCTGTGAGATAGCTATGTAATAATTGTACCAAATGGCTCTCTTAATAAAATCGTCATGACGCCCGCTTAGCCAGCCGTGTCGTATAAACTATATGAAAAAATATTCTGCGAGCCGATTGTCACGAATATGGAACTACCTCAGTACCAATCACTAGCTTTACTAAAGCCGTCTTTATTATACTATATATTATCATTATCATTATTATTATTATTTTTTTAAATTATTTATTGCTCGTCCATTATTGCTACGTTTCCTACATAACTATTTGTTTAAATGTCTTAGTCGCGTGTCCAGCTAAAGTTGGTAGACGTAAACAATCGGGTGACGTTAAAGAGTACGATCTCCGGATCTAAAGCCTGTGTTAATGGGTGAACAGATAATTATAGGTGACATAATGAATTACATGGGATTTAACTTTGCGAGGTGTCAGAAGTTGTGTTCTATCTCCTGCCACGTGCCAGTGGCTTCACACAACTGCCCAATCACGCCACCGATCGGTTCAACTACAAAACCTATCCGTAAAGTACTTACGTAAATCTAAATCTATTAAAAATCGTGTATATATATTTGGATTTTGTTAAGTGTAATTTGGCCACGTTTTAATTTTTTTTTTTAATTTATTTATTTTAGTTTTCATCCCCACACCTTACTAATATACGTAAGGTTCGATTAATAATTGTAAATATTTTTTTCCACCTCCACTTTAAGTAACATTAATTTTACATTGTAACTCTAATGACTAGCTTTTCTCGTATGGCCACGTGATCGCAAACAAGGATTGTCATTGCATGAAAAAAAAAACCAGTATACATAAACTCTAAATATAGATTATATGGAAGCGGTGAATTCAATCATGGAACATACGAAAATTCCAAATTCGAAATGCTAGTAGCCGCGAAAACCTGATGATGGCAAACCGAATACAGTTAATTGACTAAATACGCCCTCACTAAAATCGTTAGTAAGTAACTATACAGGTATGAGCGGATGGATTTAAAAAGAACACTACAATTTACAAATCCCTATTTAATAATTTTATTATAAGTTTTCATTTATGAAAGGCACCTATTGAATGTCCCTCGACCAACGTCGAACTACATTAATCGATTTATTCTTGCTCTCGCGTGGAAAAGTCTGCAATTAAAAAAAACTGGCTATGGCTAAACTTTTTTCCTTTCTTTATCTTGGAAAATCTCTGTATACAGGATGTTGAAGTATTCATAGCTGCAGACCCCATGCTTATGGCCTTTATTTAACAATGAAAATGAATGTGAGTGATCTTTATTTTAACAACCATAATGAGAGGTTTTAGGGATTTTCGCTTGTAGCTTTCACCCTGAACAAAAAAATACCATATAAAAACAACACTATTTTTACGTAGGAACGGACAAACGTTTTCGGATTTTTATTAATCACTTTGTCCATCATTGCCAAATGAGACTGAACCTTTGAAACAAAAGCAAGAATTAATACGACACGCTCATGGCTTCTATTTTTAGATCTAAACTAATTTTCTTAAGCGAAGGCTCGTCTTTCTTAATTATTCGTTCAATAAATTAATTTCATTTTCCATGGTAAACTAATAAGCTTATCCTAATCACTTTTCAATACAAAACACACAACAATGAAACAAAAAAAAAAAACAACTTATCATATCACACTTTCGTCAATTTCGATACGTCTTGACGCGAGCATTGGAAGCTTATCGTTACATGTGACAGCTTCCCCAAACTGCCTTAGAGGTCAGCAAAATAATTTTTTTCATAAGCTGCACTTTAATCAACACTCTTTATTTCACTAAATTACTGGAAGGTTCGATCATTATACTTGATTTATATTCTATAAAAATATTAGAATATATAATGTTGTGCATTTTTTCGTAGCGTCATATTTTACATCCCTAATTAATTATTTTTGGAGTATTGTATTCCGTTGTCGCCTTAAATATTGAGTTGAAAAAGTATTGATTATCTGTGCGCCGTTTGAGTTTGCCGTTGACTTCAATGTTTACTAGATGGCGTTGTAATAAAAGTCATCACTTACGCGCGCACAGCTAACCAATACCGCACGTTTATTCTTATACAAACCATTGCCGCGGTTTTTAATTTGTTTTCCTGACATTAACAATATTTACACTACTGGGGGGGGGGGGGGGGGGGGGGGGGGGGGGGGGGGGGGGGGGGGGGGGGGGGGGGGGGGGG
>DWHO01002289.1:0-13626 GCA_018247575.1 Eurytides lysithous rurik
GGGTTGCCGGAGGGCACCCAGTGGAAGGGGCTGCGGAGGCGGCCAGCGCTGGCAGGGTCGCGGAAGTGTGCGAAAGCATTCCCGTGACCCTGTCTATATGCGTCTAGGTGGAATATCGTGGGGGTTTTCGTCGGTGCGAGTCCGACATAAGCTGTCTTTGCCCCCGAAAGGCCGGGTTTGTGTGAGCATTTCCCCCACGTAAATAAAAAAGGGCATTACGGGCTGATCACCCAATTGCTTGAAAAGTAAGGTGATTCATGCGTCGGATGGGCATGTCAAAAGTCTGTCACGGCTTCTTGCCGACGCCATCTAGCGGTGGCTTGTTGTAATCGCTATTACGAGGGCGGTTTATTATCACCGCCTCTGCGCCTAATCCCTTTCTGGTCGTGTCGGTTATCCGTCCCATCGGGCTATGAGAGTGAAGGAAGAGTGAGTGCACCTGTGTCCGCGCAAACGCTGGTGCACTATTATATATCCCGCGTACTTAGTTGATCTCTTGTGGGTCGGCCGCCGTGGCCGAAATCGGTCGGGACGACATTGTTATTATTATAAGCAGTAATCTGTAAACATTGTTATGTTCCGGTTTGAAGGACAATGTTGCCGGCATAATTACTTAGCCTAGAGATGTAACAACGATGATCGTTTGGTGCAGATGCTAAGCTATTGGCTTCGGCGTCGCGGTTTGTGGGTTCGATTCCCACACACAACAAATATTTGTTTTGGATCTATCTGGTTTGTCCGCGTAAAATTTATGTACGTAAAACGCCCTTACAACGCAAGATATTTCTATCTTACAATAGGGACAGCGTTTTTTTTTTTAAATAATAAAGCTCTCTGACAAGGGCAGCGCTGGACTCAGGTTCTATGTAACACTGTGTTATTGTAGGACTTGCTCGCGTCATCGCCTTTATAAAGGTCATAAAAAAAAGAAAAACATATTATGATACAAGTAAGATAGATAGAGCTACGCCACACCGGCTGCTACTGAATGTGCTGGCTCGAGCCGGATAAGTATCATTATTTCACACAAAATCAGCGTGAAGTTGCGCGTTTGCGCTTCCACGTTTCGTCCGGTAAGTGAGGTGGTGGCCAACCCCGCTCCCGCTTTCCTGTCACAGCCTTTCCCATCGTTTTCCTGCCTTTCCCTTCCAAAAATTACTTTCTTAAAGGTCGGTGACGCGGTTGCGAAACGTTCGACGTTGAAAATCTTTGCCTAATCCATAAAAAAATCTATGTGATATTTTTAGCCTACATGTACCTATACTTTTTTGACCTTCGCGGGTTTAACATTTCAAATGAGACAAACATATTCGGTAGCATCCCTTTAGTATGCTCCAGCTTAAATTTACCTAAGTTCGGTCGGTTATCATTCATATAGTGATAATATAAGATAAAAGTGTGTTCCTTAGTTTGTCTTCCTTTTAGCCAGAAATAGAATAATTAGGTATGATTTTTGCATTAGCGTTATTTGTGGTATAAGAAGTAATACGACCTCTTTTCTCTACAAATTTTTACTAAGCTTTCTGTCAAAAATGTTTGATTATGGGGACTTTAAAACCACAAAAAAATTACAATAAAAAATTAAAATTAAATAGTAAAAAAAAAATAAACGAAAAATAAAAGAATAACAATTAAAGACACATATACCTATATGTAAATACCGTAGCTTATGATCTTACAAACTGTTTGATATAATTAAAATGACAACTCAAGTGAAGCTCATCCTGATTAACAAAAAAAGCTATCGTATCCAGCTCTTAGATTGTTCCGCGCGGAAAAATGTGTCACTTGCGAAAGTTAAATTTTTTTCATTATGAAGAGAAGTGCAGAAAGCTAAAGAATAAAAACAAATAATCAACAAGATAAAATAAATTAAAAAAAATACATAAACTACGAACAAGTCCCAGTGTTCTTTTTAAAACTAGTTACACTTAAGAAGCAAAAGTTTTTTTCGGTGTAGCTATAACTTTTTTTTAATTGTTGTTCCGATTTCTATATGGTTATTCAACATAACTTCGTTTTTCTATGTTCTTTTTTATATTAACCTTCTGTAGACATCGATTTGTTATCATAAATATTAACAGCCGCAAGTGAGCTTACTTTTTTGGCTTATAAGCTGATCTTTTAATTCTCTGAAATCTTTTGTTTATGTCTGAAACTTGTTTTTTTCTTATTATTGTTTTAAAGTTTTTTGATATTTTATTTTATACGGCAAATAAATGATTATTATTATTATATTACTTATCTTTATTAGTGCGTGAAGAAAAAACTTTGGACCTCTTTTACAGCCTATATGAGAGAATGAAATTTGGCAGAGTTTATAGTTATAATTTTGTGGACATTATTTTTTTATATAATTCATAAAATTTATATTAAATTAGATAAGCTAATCTGAATCTAATATAAAAATGTCTACACTATTAGATTGCGTAACTTTTATAGATATCTCTCCATGGGAACAATTTCAAGACTTATGGAGTAGTGCCACTGCATTGCCAGTCATTCTAAAGTCAAGCAGTAGTTTCCAAGCGTTACTATGTTCTAGTTTAACCCCTTGACATAAAATGACGTCTCAAAGACGACATTTATTTCATATGCCATTACAGACTTGGACGTTTTCTAGACGTCAATAACTGTTTTTGGCAGACCATGATTCGTTGCCGAAGAGGAAAGGATCTTTAACTATCTGAATTTCGTTTCTTTTCTCTTCTCTTCAACAACGATAAAAAACTCGCGATGCGGGTCGGCGCCACTATATTTGTATGGCAAATGTTTAAAGAGCACTGTTTAGCAATCAACCATCTCATACTTCTATGTGGTAAACGCAACATAGAGTTTAGCAGTGTTGGGAAAATAAAATCCTCAAAACGTTCAAACACGAAAATAAAACGAAATTTGGTCGCACAGGAAACATTGGGTGGCACCCATTTATTATAGGAATGTGTCACAAACTTGCCAGTAATAATTTATGTATCAAAACTTCAACTCTTAGGCTTTTTATTAAATTCCAAGATTTTCAAATACAATAAATTCTATATATGACAAAGGAAATTCGTTGTTCCAAGAACACATTAATTCCGCTAAATGTTTTTAAAAATACACATATAAAATTTTACATGAACCATTATTAAACGAAAACTTTAAACAACCAATAAAAAAAAATGTCAACGTCACAAGCCTCGTAGCACAAGCCTCTTGAAGCAATAGCGAATTCGGAACGCGGTTCACATTCGTGATACGACAATGTGCAGACAATCCAAATTCGAATGCAACCGACAATTATTGTAGAAGCAATCGCCATATTCGCGGGCTTTTATCTAGCCAGCCAATAATCTAACACCCTTTACCACTCGAACTGTCGCTCTCAATACCATAAAGAACCTATCTTCACCAATACATTATCCTTACTTATCTATGACCATAACACGAAGCCCGGGATCTATTTTATTATAAAGTGCATTGTCCGTAGGAGCTCGGTCGACCGGAACATAAATAATTTAACTGTCTTAAAAGATTCAAAAATAGTTTCCTAACATCGCTCCCCCCTTAATATGTACACCATTTGTCAGGCCATAACTGGATTTAAACGATGCGTTACCGAATTGAACACGCCCTTCTGTCTAACTCTAGTCGCCTCGCTCTAACCCATTGTTTATCGTACATCTTAATGTATAGTCGTCCCGCTCGTGCAGAAGTTCCCCGCTGTGCTTACCGCGTTGCAAACTCCATAAAAATGTGTTAACGTACCCGGTGTAAGACTTGAAAGTGAACTCTGTTACCCGAACATAAAGCGCAAAACGCTTTGAGGTGCTGTAAATTGTCATGGGGGCACCGCAGGACTTACAGAAAAGGACGGAGCAAACCATCCCACTGAAGTCGGTGATTCGAAGCGTTTTTATGTTCGGAAATCGTATTAGGCTTTTGTCGGAAACTGTTCCACTCAACGGGTGTAGTTAGGCGTTTGTGCGGTTGTACTATCGTTCGAATTTCGAACAGAATGCGGTGGGGGCGCAGCTGATTGGCCCGATCGCTGATATTGTGTGCGACGGTGCGGCCGCGGGCGGTCGAGCGTGGTGCGGAGCTTTTTCGAAAAAGGAACTCGCGTCTCGCTGACTGTCAATTGTTCGAAATAAATAGAGCACGATTGTTTTTTCGCATAAAGCGATTATTTCAAATTAAATAAACAATCGATTTTTTTTAATCTTTACTGGCGTTTGTTTTTTTCTTAATTTTGTAATCCAAATTCGAAATACAGAAACAGCCATAAAGTGAATTTATACGTAATGTTCGAGTATAGTGACAAATAGGAACTAGAGTGGCACCAGTGTAGGGCTGTCCATCAAAAAGAAAATAAAAATAAAACAAAAAAAAAGTTAAAATTTTAAAAATGTCTTCCTTGCATTCGGACGACGACCAAGAGGAGATCAACGTGGACTCTGACAGTAGACTATCTGGTCAATGCGATAGGAGTTCAGAGGAGAGGGATTCCGATGGCTACCACCGATACCACGACTCTCCCGTCAACATGACGGAGACACAGCAGCGTGTCAATTTACCGTTCAGCATATCGCGCCTGCTAGGGAAGCATTTCGACGTGGACAAGCGTCGGAATTCGGGCGAGAGTGACGAGAGAAGTGATCAGGACACTGAATCCGAGAGTGCTAGGGATGAGCCGAAAGATGGCTCGCTGCCGTTGAACTTCGCCCACAAGTACCCCAATTCCGGACTGCTATTGAGGCCCGGCCTGGGGTTGGGGGCCGGCTATGGGTTCACCGGGAGCCCGGGGGTGGTGAGAGTGCCGGCTCACAGAGCGTTGGGCGCGTTGGGCGCTTGGGGAGTGGCCTTGGACCCCATGAGGCAGGCGGCGGCGGCGGCTTTCGCGCACCAGGTGGTGAAGGACCGCCTAAATGGTAAGATGCTATTACTACTCTATCGCTATTGATATTGAATCATAACATTTTTGGGGTTATATATTCGTAGCTTGAAGGTCATCATAAAAATCGCCTTCCGTGATACTGTTAAATAAATTTTGATATAAATAAATCAATTCATCAATCTATCGCTACTTAAAAAAATTAAAGCCACGTTTTAGGTTCTATTCCTATCTCGCGAATTCCATCGCATTTATTTAAAGGATATTGATCCTTTCCTATTTTTCTATAGCGAAAATGTCCTTATGTCAGTACGACACACTTTAAGCCCAAGGAACGTTTTTTTTTTAATAAAGCCAACAATTTCTTTGTTGTTAACAACAATGACAAACCAACAAACGCTCTTTTAAATCAATAATATTATCAATAGGTAGAGATTTTTATATTGTATACGTTCGTGTATGTTTAGTTTTGAATAGAATTTATTTTATTTGCAATAGAATAATAGAATATTGTGCTGTTGCAAAATAAAATAAATAAATTACAAATAATGTTCTTAGCTAACGGAAGCAATGAACTGGGGTGATAGTGGAGTTATATGTCTACTTGGTAAAACTAAGTATATATAAGACAAAAGTCCCTTTTAGATCAATAAAGTTAAAAAATTAAATTATATTTAAAACAATGTACTTCGCTTCCATCTGTGAATTTTTATATATTTATAAATTTATGTAGCTAGAAAATTATAGATACTTATATATACATTATTTGTGTGAGAAACTTTGACGACTTCCGAAATATTGAAGCTAGTCTTGTTTTGTTCGTACCGCTAAGGGGTGGTGAAGTTTTTCTTGTGTGTTGTTCTTATATTACACACCTTTCACAGTCGTAAGATTTAATATTTAAATAATTTAATATCGTAATAGTTTCATTTTGTCAACTAATCGATTTAAATAAAATATGCCAAATATCTCAATTTTTAGTGCGCATAATCAGGTCGTCAAGTATGATATTTGTAGAAAAATGGGCAAAGTTTGCTGATAATTTATAAACACTTTACTCATCCAAATATGCGCCCAAATTGTCGACTCATTGTTGCCATTTAAGCGGCAGCTTCCAGGCTGAACCTGGTGGTATAAAAACCTGGTGGACGAGAGGCTATGAATTTCTGGAAGGCTAATTTTTCTGCATTATCGGAATTGAAATCTTTTTCTATCAAGAGGTTGTCCAAATTACGAAAGAAGTGGTAGTATGTGGGAGGTATGAAGAAGTTCCAACTCCAATTCCTGTAGTTTTGTCACGGTCATCTTGCAGGAAGATAGGACCAATCTAGGCTGTATTTTTTTTAAAGTTCTAGCATCATTTTTTCTTGTTGCTTACAGTATATATCTGCTGTGATCGATAAGTCTGGTTTCATGAACTCGTAATGACTCACACCTGTACTTGTTAACCAAACACTGACCACCAACTTCTTCTGATGAAGTATGTTTTGGAGATTCGTTAGACAAGTCTAACCATTGCGCTGGACGCTTGCGATTGTCATATTGAATCCATTTCTCATCACAAGTGATTATTCGATTCAAAAATTCAAAAATCGAATTTGTGGCAAGAAAGCAACACCAAACAAGTTTTCAGTTCAGTTCAGTTCACGAGGAACCCACTTATCTAACTTTTTCACTTTCCCGATTTGAGCTAAATGAGTTTATATTGTTTGTTTGCTAACACTGAACTTTAATAATTTATATAATATTTGATAATTCATAAGCGCTTTGGAATGGATCAGACTCAACGGTGACCTAGTACGTCGTTATTGACCTTTGATTCTGGGCGACCGCGTGGATCATTTGCGAGGTCAAAGCTACCACTCCAAAATTTGGCAGACCATTTTGATACATTTGCTGCGTAGTTACACTAGAACCAAATACACCACTTATGTTTCGCGCGGTCTGCCGTAGTTTCACGTAAGAACTGATACTTTATTACAGTACGAATTTCCGGACGATCCATTATCAAAAACAATAGTTTTTAAAAAAAAGTTAATAATATTTTTTAGAGCTAAGGATAATTTCCTTTGACCGGTAATATCTGTAGCTTGTTAACAAAAAAACACCATAGAACATTATTAAGGCACTATCAAATACCAAGCTGTCAAAGTTAGCAAAACTGTAAACAAAAAGTTTCATTCTTGATGACCTAATATAAATATTTGGATTTTTTTAAAGAAAATATCTTAATTGATCGGAATATATGTATTTGAAAAGTAGCCAGTTTAGATTTAGATTTAAAAAAAAAATTTAAAGTAAAATTGGTTGCGTTTACATAAATTGCATTATAAACATTGCATAATCCTACAAGAATACTTTGTAATTTTATGCAACGCTTTTAAGACGGACATAATAAAGTTACAATAACGTTACTTTATGCGTACGTCCGTAGATTATTAGTTTTCTTTCTGAACGATTCTTTCCGATTTCCACAGTACAGTCGCGTCCAATTAGAAACGCATTACTGATAAAGTTTTTTTTGTAATTTACATCTGATGAATATCTCACAACTGTACCGCGCCATCCTATCTTCGAAGGCACCGGCCGACTGATAACTTTCAACTTTGATATCAGTATAAAGATACACCATATCATCTCGCAAGCTCATTAAGATTGCATACAAAATTATCTCTATAAATTCTCAATGGCGCGCATATCAACGATTTATCTCAAATCTTATACAGAATGTCATCAAATTTCCATTAAAACGGAGTACATAGAGATAAAGCTAAAAAGTGTATTTTATAATTGCTCCGTGTCACATGAAAATTGTCGTGATTTTTAAAAAAAGAAACAAAAAACTCCAAAGCCAAACTATATTGCTCAGTGACTTCGGATGCGTCCTTTCATCCGTTTAGATTTTTACGTAATTTAACAAAAATCATTCTTGTGCAAACAATCAAACTGACCGATTTCTTCTACACTGAATTCTGTCTTGTTTTTTTTATTTTTTAAATTATTCCAAGATGTCTGGCCAGTTACGAAACATTTTTCTTTTTTTTTAATTAAAATCGCACACACGACACTCGTTACAGTTGAAGTCAATGATACCCAAAGTGGTCCAGGTGGACCTCCTGGGACCCATGGTGGACCCGGCGGGGGTGTGATTAGTTCTACCCTTCACATGTTTCGGGAATATGGTAGAGATGTAGTAGCAGAGGGTCCAAAACCAGTAAAATTTGAAAGTGGTCTACGAGAAAAAAAATTAGGAATCCTTGGTTTGACACAACAAAAAAATATATGCTCATCGCACAAATATTTTGTCCTGGGTGGGAATCGAACCCACGACCTTTGGCTTTGCAGTCACGAGCACTAAACACTACACCAACGAGCCAGTCATACCACATACGTGTGATGAAGGCAAGCAAGAGAAGAAGAATGAGTAATTCGAGTGTTTGACGATCGACAATCGCTAATAACAATGGGTATTCAAAGTTTGGACTGATTTGACTGTTCAAAACGCTTGCTTAGCGGCAACTGTCATCCGGAAATCAATTAGCTATAATCGGAAAAGAATTATTTTAATTTATATACATGGTATTGTTTACACAGTATGTGGATTTTCCCAGGCGGACTTTGCAGAATGTGCTGAAAAAGTAGTATCACTTTAATATTTACTAAATACCTTAAATAAAATTCTATTCTTTAATAAAATTCGTCTCTCTCTTCTACATCTCAAGTAATTGTAATAAGGTAAAGGTAAGTAGACTAGTACGGTAATTTTTTTAAAAGGACTTTTTATTAAAAAAAAAGTAATCAAAACAAAACGAGATAGTTAAAAGAATGCAGCATAAGAGCATAATAAATTTTAGTGCCTTTATATATATGAAAAAAGAAATCTGACATTTTAAAGGGATTAATAAAAAGAAACATGTAATATGTTAACGATCTTTTAAAATTCTATTGATCATTTCTCTTCCTTGGTTTGTTCTTACATGGCAATGAAGAAAGAGCTCGATTTAAAAAAAATATACTATTTGTAAGATTTGGCTTACATAGACAATTTTAATTTAAAAAAAAACAAAGGAAGAGAAAACAATCTAATGAAAAAATACACACTGAAACACAATTGCTTTTATCTTACATATTTATCAGATACCTCAGGTATCCACTGTGAAATTGTTCAGCCATATTAAAAAACAATGGCATTTACTCATAGATACTACAAGTTTGGCGCGAAATTGTCCCTGTTTTAAGTTTTTTCTACCAATTCCCTTCCGAGCAAAGTGATGACACATCGAGAGAACTATTTCTTTTGGTTTTGTGTTTTTATCGTATTGTGAGGCGAGATTGGGGACGCCTTGTCGGCGATAATTTGAAGCGCCGCGCCGGCCCGCCGCCGCCGGACAATTTGGGGGCAGATATTTATTGTCTTTGCCCTCGTAAAAAAACTTGTTACGTCCAACGTCGATGCCCAATATGTCTTGTTAAATCACAAAAAAATATCAATCTGTCTATGGTTACGGTTAAACTGGTGCGTAAGTGCACAAAATGGCGGTCTATAGCTCACCTTCGATATCTTTATGGCAATTAAACTGATATAGTAATTTATAAATTTATTTAAATCGTAAAATTGACAATTGCATATTATTCAAATAATTAAGCACGGTAGCTTTATAAAGGAACGATATATGTACTAAAATAATACATTTCATGAAATGGTTGATTTCATTAAACAATTGTCATATTACAGAGATTGAGTAAAAATTAACATTTCTATCCGAATAATTCTATCGATTCTGTGATTTTTTTTTCGGACCACCGGAGCAGGGGACATCCGGATGTCCATCCAATTTGTAATTGAGACAATTGGCAGCCCGTTGCGAGCGTGCGTCGGAAATGCTCGAAAGATGACGAAAAAAACACCTCACTCATTTTAGCGCCAATAATTTGACAGGAGGATTTTTTCTGTCACTGATTATCATGCGTCGGTGTTCTTTTATATGTTAGCATGTCATTTAGTATACTTTAGCATCAATAACTTGTTAATTTCAATAGTCGAATATTCTTAATTTATTTAATTTATATAAAATTTTGAAGTTGTAAACAGTGCATAGGCTTTGTAAATTTGACCATTGAGTTTTTGTAATTTCGACGTTGAATGATTTTGAACAACTTCTATTTAATCTTTATTATAATATAAGTTTAATATAATAATACAAACCATCATTAATTGTCATAAATTCCAAGTTGTATTACCAACTAACTCGATTATATCAATTAGTTTTCATCGAATTCATTGCAAACAAAAAGCGCTACAGATTTTTATATAATTATTATTGAAGACACAATCAGAAAGATATTTGTTGTATATCCTGATAATGTTAAAAAGATATAAATTAATTTCATTATCTATTAATTTCCATAACGCATCGTGGGACGATTTTTGAAATGAAGCAAAAAAACGTTAATATATCAAACGAGCTATCTCCGAAATTACGACGTACTTACGATTTTTTCTAGATAAAGCCCCTTCGGATGGTTATCGATAAACCTTGCAGTATAATTAACAGTTTCCAAGCTTACTTCAAGCGCAGTAGTTTAGTAAATAATTCATCGTAATATATTTATAAAAATATATTACGATGTGCCAATTATGTAATCGACTTTGTATTTTAAAATAGACTATGACTAGATCCAAATTGTTTACTGAACTAGTCCTTACACGGAGCTTCGCTTACATTTATCCCGGTTCAACGTCGCTTTATTATAATTTTCTTCTCTTAAATACTATAATTACAATTAAGGCGATCTATTTCTGCGTAAAAGAAGGACGAACCAAAAGACTTTCCGTTGTAATTACATTTCTATATATTCTGATACTCCGGTAAGAGCGATTGTAAGAAATTACACATTTCTTTGCTGAGTTTCTTTCGCCTGTTCTTCTCAGGACCTAGGTATTTTTTTCCAACAGGTAGTAGAATATTTAGACGTCAAAAAGTGATTGAAAACCAACTTTGACAAATACCGACAAAAGCTAGAGCAAGTTCGGGGGAATGTGGCGGTTGTCGCAGACATTCTCTCCTCTAATTCAGCGACCGTCTATAAAGTATGACTTCACGACAGACAGTCGAGCGTTGTCTTGACGCAGCAGTGGGCTAGTGCACTTGACCAGTCTCTTTTGTTTAACGTCTTTGTTCTCGATTAAGAATACAAATCTTAGGAAGGCCAGATCGTAGGAAGCTGTAGAATATGCCACGAGCACTCAATCACCAACAGTCACAAGCGGTAGCGGTACTACCATACAAGCCCAAAAGCTCGGATTGTGACTTAATTCAAGCGGGTAACCATTTCTCGAGCCTTCTCACTTATCAAATTTGTTTCATCAAACTGAAGCCTGCTGAGCTTCAATGTGGCGCACGACATTTTAAGTTTTCCGTTTTGTGTACTGACGAAAACAATAGAATCACTGAATTCTAGACAGAAATACACAAGCCTAAATTTGAAATAAATTTGAATTAAGAATTCCAAACCAAACGCCAGATATTTGAGATCAAGGTGGCTAGTTTAACTAAACGCTAATTTCAGATGTAAGGGTCTGCGAGGAGAATTTTATTGGAGTTTAGTGTAGTTTCAAAACGAAATAAGACGTTGTGTTGTATATAGTGATCGTCTTAGCCCTTATGAAGCCAACAAATTGGAGTGGATGAAGGAAAATGTGGTGTTTGTGTAACTGGGTCTTTCAGAGCGTGTCTACTGGCCAAGTTTCCGCTGATTTGTGGTTTGTCGCGCTTTGGTGACGCTTTATAAGTGGTAGGGTATTTTATAAAATAAGCACAGTATTTTTTATTATCTATAACACTGATAGCAGAATGGTAGCAGAGAAAAGTAATTTTTATTAGCAAAAGTTTATAAATAAAGAGCTTAGTAATGGCTTTGTTTGCAAAATACAACTTATATGTACAACATACTTGTGTACTTCCGTAACACTTGACATAAAATCGAATTACCTTTATTTGCAGAGATATGGTATATAAAGTTTTTCGTCAAAAATAGAGATTATACTAGTGCCTAATTATTTTTCCGTTATCTATTTTTTTTTTATTGCAACAAAATTTTGCTCCCATAATGATGTAATCGCCGTCGAAATTTTCCTTACCCACGTTTACGTAAAGAATCGGTAAACGTGACAAAATCATTGAAACGTTTCAGAGAATCAATAGAGAGTGTAATTCGTCGCTCAATGATCTCCCGGTAATGGTGGCTATTTCCGCTTTCGGCCATTATTCCGACCGCAAATCTTCGCCTAACCGGCTTTTTGCTTCAATTAACAATGAAAATATAGTGCCGTGGTCGCATCTATCCTTTTGAGGTTTCCTATTTTGCTTATTACGGGTTTGTTTTGTGAGGCGATAGCAGACTTGAATTTGGTATCATACAGAACTGGAGAATTAATTCTTGATTCTCTTCTTCCTCTCTATGCTTTTTCATGATGTCCCAAAAAGGTGGTTATGTGTTAGTTGACTACTGTGCGTAAATTTGTTACTGGTATTTAAGATACCTTGTCTAGCCCCCCAATAAAAGGCGAAAATAAAAACACTTATAATAATTTCTTCATGCGTAAATACTATATATTATAAAAAGAAATTGCGGATTTTGTTGGGTTTTGTCTGTGGCAGGTTTACCGTTCCGTGAACATGAACGCGGTAAAGATTGTGCAGGCAAATAATTTCTATCTAAATTTCTATATAATATTAATGTATAAGTATATAACTTAATTCACGGTCTTTTGCGCGGTGCGATATTAGACGGGATCTGTTAATTCATAGAATAACAAATATTCGTGGCTTTAACACAGTACTTACAAGCTTGTTTAAACTGATACTCCTTAAAGATCGCTTTGCGAAGAATCACATTATAGCGTGTTAATTTAATAGAATACCTATCTTTTTTATTAGACCAAAAGCATGTGAGCCGACATCTGTGCTAGATATTATCGAATTAAAGCCTATGGAAAAATTTGCATGGTCTTATGAGCGCAAATTTTGAGCAGTGTGATTCAAAACGACAATTATAAATTATTTAGGCCTCAAGCAAGCGGAAAAGGGTAAAGTCAAGTTTTTATAGAACAAACTGATGGGATGAGAAACGAAAAGCGGCACATTCGCCTCAGCAGTAAAGCGCTAAGTAATATTTTGAAATATTTCGAACTTAGTGGGTTTCGACACTGCACTGAAATATGGGGTAGTCTGTCTGTTTGTAAAATCATTTAGCGGTGTAATTTTCTCTTTAACACGTCCCAAATCTAAACATAGCACATGGTACGTAAGTATACATGCACCGTAGTAGAAATCGTATTAAGCATATATGTATTTAGTTTTAATAGCTTTTCACTCGAAATCAATTCGTTCGAACAAAGCCGTGCCTACAGTCTAGTGTTGATAAGCAGCGTTTCTTTATTCATATTTAATTCGTCGTCCTTTTCGCTGAATTGTGATTGACGTCTATCCTTCATGAGTGCCGGCAGTGATATAAAATTTCAGCGATTTAATGGGAAACAATAAATGTTTTATGGCAGCACTACTCGTAAATCTCGTTAGTTACGTTGATCTATTTAAATAGAATAAACATTTTATTAGCGGAACTCTATCGTGGTAAGGAAGTAGGCACAATTCGGATAATTTCCTCGTGGTCAATTAGATCTATCACAGATATAGAAACAGCTCGCATAGTTTATTTTAGCTATTTCCATAGTGTTATGTCGTATGGCA
>DWHO01002290.1:0-13623 GCA_018247575.1 Eurytides lysithous rurik
CTTGCTTCTGTGAGTGCGTCACTTCACTCACTGCTCGGAGACGAAATGCGCGCGAGCACAGGGTTCGCCGCCCGAGTTGTGAGACTTACAGTTGACTCGCAAACACTAACACTGACACTGGATAACGCACTGGGCGTGGGATAACTTTGCTTTCGCACTAAAGCACCCGGGAGCGCTTAGGTAGACGTCCGACCCGCACAAGAGCACGCGTTGAACTGTGCACGCGTTGAACTGTGATCGATGATCGATGAATGCAGTGTAAGAGACGCCACGCTCCTTTGTAGTCCAGTCAACTGCGGAGGGACAAGAGGCAACATGAATCAATTATGTGTTTGTGCCGACTGGAGGGATCCACACATTCCAAGCGTACTTGAAGACGAATGCTGGCGACACATAAATTTCGATTTAATGATTAGGATGAAAGGACTTTGCGATTACACGTGAATTGCAATAATAAATAATGTGTATGGAATAAAAAGTGTGAGCGGGGGTTCCAAGCGTACTCTTACGAGTAGAACAACTGATCGCTACATTATCATCTCGTAGCTGTTTTTAGATAAATTAATAACGTACCTTCACACAAACTCTTTGCAATATATATCAGTAGTAAACTAAAAGACATAAAAATATTGGGTAATAATCAGGATTGAAATTGGATTTGCATCTACTAAGGACAGATATTAAACTCAAATATTCTCTACCGATAGTAAAACCCCGCCTAAAAATAAGAAAAATAATGTTTGCGCGGAGGATACTTAGGTATTGTATAAATGAAACAAATTCAAAGATTAAAAAGAAGGCTATTAGATTCATCATACAAAACGTATGATAAATTCGTGGGTTTTAGTGAGTAAATAATGTAATTATTTGTCCATTGAGCATCCCGGGCGAAAAAATAAAACTCATTTTTTGTCAAAAATGATGAAAACGCAAGTCGACGCAAAGTACACGTTTCAGTTCATTGTCACGTCCTTGATTTTTTAACTTTCTAAGCCATACCTAAGTTTTTTAGATTTTAATCTCTTGACTCCATCTGACTTAAGAAAACGTGAAAACTTTTATACTTTGGTCATTGATTTTCATTTTTTTACGAGACTTAGAATATGTACATTCTACTCTAAATGTTCAAGGTGATCTAATATTTGTGTTTACTTTTTGAATTATTGTTAGGATATATGAGTCGTTTGCAAAAATATTGTACGTAAAACAAGAGAAACATAAAGGAAATCAATATTTTCCTTACACATAGGATTGCCATGTTAGACAAAAGAATTTATAAAGAATAGTTCATATTACTTTTTTTGTCAATACCTACATAATAATGAGAGAAAGCTAGAGCAGGTAATAAAACTAAACTAAGTATGGTATGTATGATATTAAGTAGAAGTAAGTAAAGAAATAGACATTTTACAATTATTAAAATTTTACTGTTACACTTTAAAATCAGTCAAAATAACATAAAATAATATAATCAGATATACAACGAAAATAATTACTGAAAGTAAATTTTATCACAATCATTTTTTTAATCTAAACTCATTTGCAAAATAATTTAAATCAATAGCTTTTACGACATATTCAGCAGGAACCGTATCTTTGTCAACTTTTTTTGGAGTTACAAATTTCAAGTATGAGGTTTTTATAGATTTTAAGAAACTGATGTTATAATAAGTTGTGCCTGTTTTCGTTTCAATTCCCTCAATGAATCCAATATAATATACCCATAACTTTCTTTCATAGTATCGAACTAAAATACTGTCATTTAAGTTATACAACAAACCGTTAATTAGGTTGAGCGGTTCTTCATTCTCATTTTCTCTTTTTGGAATCTTGAAATTATCATTGTTGCTATTTTCTACTTCAAAATCGTCAATTTGCATTTGTACTTTAGTTTGTTCTTCAGTCTTAGTTTTTCTTTTAAAATTAATATTTTCTCTTTTTTCTACTTTAAAATTGTTACTAGTTAACAATTTTAAAGTAGAAAAAAGAGAAAATATATTAGTAATTTGGTGGTTTCTTCAGTATCGTTTTCTTCCTTAAAGTCAATATTTTTTACCTTAGGATTAATATATTTTTTGGTATTCAGTCTTAAGTTTTCATTAGTATCCTTTTGTTATGATTCTATACAGTCATATTGTATCGAAACCATATTTTCTTTCATCATGTTTCACGCTTGCTGTAGATGAAGATAAATTATCATAATTTTTCACATTATTTTCTTTCCTTATTTGAATGTTATTTGTTTCATGAAGGGTTAATCGACCGTAATTATTTAAATCGAAATATCTGTAGTTTTCAGGGGTATTTTTTATTTCAGATAAAAGAATAATTTTTTTACCATCTTCGTCTATATAATTTTCTAAACGAGATCTTTTGTTGGTTTTTCTTTCTATATTTTTTTTCTCTTCAATTTTTCTCTTTTGTTTTATTATTTTCAGATTATGTTCTTCAAGACCAAAACATTGGCAAGAGGAATTTGCACACAAGCAAGCCAATATTCTGAACTTAATGACATTTGCTTGATCCGTCGTAATAACTTGATGGATATCCAGCGTATGTAGTACAGGAATCAATCCTATTATGTTTATATCTTGTTCAACAGTTTTGATATTTTCATCTAATACATAAAAATACAGAATTTTCGACTGGCATTTAATTAAAACATTATATGCTGTACGTGCATCGACGATATCTTTACCATACGTAACTTTTTGTCTATCATTCGCTTAACTGCACCTCCTATTCCATCCGCAGCCCCTTTGCCGTGTGCTAACTCGAAAAAAGACCGCGTTGATTTTTAAAAACCCAATTTTTTTGTCATTTCCGTCATGAGATAAAAATTTCCTTTTTGACGGTACTGGGTTGTCGGGCCGTCCGAAAAAAAGTGTACCGTGGTGATATTTTGAAGTTTCGTTTTGATGTGGTCAAAATAGGTGTCAAATGTGCCCAAATTGCTGTTGGTCCGTGATTATTATTGGGCGAAATTGTGCAAAATGATTTCTCTATCAGACCTTCTTCGTTTTTGAAGTAAACTACTCCTGTGTGTAACGTAAATTGATTGATGTTGTTGATTGTACTTCTTCACTCATTTTGGCAATATAATTTTGCGAGAAATCACAATGAATAATACACTCAGAGTCGAAAGAGTGTATGTTTGCATTTATTGTACATTTTGTATGCATGGTAAATGTTGAAAAAGTGTTTCTTAAGTCTCTTAAGTTGGTCGGAAAAAGGCTTTATCAATGTAGCTAATGTGTCTCACCTTTTATAATGTATTCATGTTTCTTTGTCACCCATGCATTCCAAAACACAGTCACTTCCGGATTTTTTCTGCTAAATTGAATGAGATAATCTTATTTCAAATCAAATCAGCGATTTGACATTCGCTGTACATGCATTGTTGATTAAACTTGCCACATACAACAGCCGAAACCAGTTGCTCAAGATTGTCAGTTTTTAGGACTTCAAGTATCTTGAATTTTTGAGCTAAGAACGTTAAATTCGCATGTTTGACGCATGCACATGTGTTTCTCTGTGGTATTGTAGGGTCTAAGACAAAAAAAAGTTTGTATCTGCTAAACGTTGAGTATGAAGTCAATCCACCATCGTCCATATATTTTTTATGAAGATTTTGTAGAGTATCTAGCAGATACCTGACTTGCCTTTTGTCTTTTTTGAGTGTTTTCGTTTCTCTTTTTCCCGCTGTAACTCTGCTATTATCGTCTCTTACGAGGAAATCATAAATGAATTTCAATATCATAAAGTTACGAGTTCCTGTTTCAGAATGCCTATATTTTTGTTGTATAGCCATATGGCTTACAATTTTTGTGAGTCTTTGAACCTTTTAAATATTAAATTGTCTTTCTTTAGAATGTATCGCACCTTGCACTTTTGGTCAGTTTTTGGTTTTTCTGATTGGTTAATTTTAATTTCTTCATGCTTTATCCTTTTTGGCTGTCACCATTTTCGGTGCTGTTCTATTTGTTCATTTTCCGGCAAAACACTTATTTACAGTGTTGCTAGTGGTCATAAAATTAAGACTGCATTCAAATATAAAATTTTAATACGATTTTTCGTCGTTACACAAAGATGTTATACAAAGAACTACGAAAATAAACATGTTTAAATCAAATATCTTGTGCTTATGCTGACAGTTTTTTAAGGAATTTTAGTTTTTTCTATAGAACAGTATACTAGTTATATTAGCCTGTCATAAACCGAATAATATCTTAACGGAATACACGTTAGTTAATGTTCTTATTACCGAAAGCCCATGTGAGACAAATGGAATTGTACGGAAAGGGGAACGGTTCATCGGTTCTATTTTTAATAAACTTTAATTTTACATAGTAATGATAAAAATTAAAAGGACTTAAATTATAAAGAAAACTAAATAATATTCAGAATATAAAAAAATCAGTGACATGGACAACCGTTTCATAATATTTAAGAATTTACCAGTCGGGACAAGGTATTTTGGGGTTAAAGTACAATATTTTTGTAGAATACCCAGTCATTGTGATTCTGTTTTGTGAGATTTTAAATAAATAAATGAATAGGTATATTTTGTGTTTGTATGCATTTTATGTGATGCATAAATTTATATAAATGTACTACTTTTGTCTACAAAATAGAAAACTATATCCTTCTACGTAACTGTAAAATAGTCATTTAAATTATATTATTGAGTTACAGAAATTGTGTTGTTGGCGTATTTCAGCCGCCGTGAGTTCAGCCATCAACTGTCATTCCTTTAAACAGACAGGTAAATCAACGCTCTCATACCAAGCGCCAATATTAATTAGAATCAAAGCAAATTGGAGCGTTTAATTGCCAGATAACACGCGAATAAAAACAGGCGAAACGTTAAAATAATTAAGAATTTGTTCACACGATATTTTGCTTGAGATAAATTTGTCGATCGCACGAATAAGCTTTATTAATGATTAACAACAGCACACTCGTTATTATGAGGCAGAATTAAAACACAAAGAAACTATTTATAATCCTAAAACAATTTCGTTTCCAACAGCATTAATTGTCTTTACGTCATTTCATGGAAGTGAGCGATACATATGTACGACGTTACAAGTAATAGGCCAGGACTGAGTTTTTTAGTAAAGAAAGTAAAGAATGTTAATATATAATATTATAATACTGTCAAAACAATAAGCTACACCTCAGTTTACCCAAATGTAAAACTATATATTTTACAAAAAAAAGATACACTCTCTCGACTTTAACTATCATTTAGATAAAACACCATTAGAAAAGGTAAACTTTATTCGAGATCTGAGTATGACGTTAGATTTGAAGCTACATTTAAACATGGGTTTTAATAACATCATAAGTAAAGCCTTTTAATTGTATGGGTTTGTCATGCGTTCTTCGAACAATTTCAAACGGTCTTCTACTTTCTTATATTTATATAAATCTTTCATTTCTTCGCAATTAGAGTACGCGGTTCCAATATGGTCCCCTTTCTTCGATAAATACATTTCAAGACTCGAAATAGTACTAAAAAAAGTTTTTGCGCAACACTCATTTCAATTGTTTTAAATCTAAGCTTTCTTACACATAATTACTTTAGCAATATAAACTATTAAGCTTGGAGTACAGACGCTCTCTTATCATGGTAATATCGCTACATGGCCTATGTTATAGTAGTTTTTCTGTATAGAAATCACTAATAAGATGCTGTACATTGTACCAAGAACTTCCATGTGGCGAGAGACTCGACCACCGCGGTTGTTCTAGACTACAAAGTGTAGAACATTAGCTGGGCGGCGAGCACCGCTTCGCACATTGTTAGAACTGTACAATTTAACATTCACAAATTATGATCTATTTTCGCTGTCACAGCAGCAATTTAAAAAAATGGCAACGGAAATACTAAACTGTTAATGTTATAATTATAACTTTTTTAACTGTTATTTATACTAAAAACCGACTTACAAATGATTTAATCATATTTGTTGACACTAGTGTTGGTTGTATGTTTAGTAACAATAAGTTTAATGTTCTTTTTGTTTTTTGTCCCAATAAATATAAAAAAAAGAAAATCGTGCGCCTGGCGACTCACCTGATCATAACCATATAGTAACGCACGGAGCCTGCTTGGCCTTGCGCTATATATAACATCATTGCCCGTCAAACCGGACAGTATCGCTTACATATTTCTGCATGGTGATAGAGTAACTACCATTGCAGTTGTTTCATTCCAGCGGAACTCTGCAAAATTGTTTCACCATTTACACTTATCTTTTGAAAACACAAGATCGAACGAAGAATATTCGGAATTGCTGACCTAGCAGGAGATGTTATATAATTTTTCAGATAATACCTCAATAATTTAATATATAAGCATGGCCAATCGATTTACGCATGACGCCATTTTTTTTAAACAAAATAAAGATACCTTTTTGTACCTCTAAAATTTTATTAGGTATAATATAGAAAAAAGATTTTAGATCAGATTTCACTCAAATCTTCGTCAAGGCAGTTGTCATCTTTGCCTGTTTTAAAAATAATAACTTGTTATGAAATGTGCTCCTTTTTCCCAGTACTCAAGAATTTAATTCGCATTTTAAGAAAAGCTATTAGAATAACAGAACTTTCACTTTTAGCACAAGACCACTTAAAATGTTTAAATCCGTTTATAAAAGAACTTATAAAAAACTTAGGGACAAATATACTGCGTTCTGCGTTCGTTATTTATGTATAAAATAGTAAGATCAATCACCCATTGTTCAACCAATTATTAGTAACTCATCTCATTGGTCCTCTCGGAAAAGCGTTAGTTCTTCCTGTTCAAGCATTTGACCCCATTATACCTAGAGCACTAAGCCTAGGACCATACAAGTGATAAGGAGAGATAGGGTGAAAGGGCGAGCTCTTAGGGGTAGAGAAAGCGGTAGGAAGGACAGTGAGAGAGAAAGGAAGGGAAGGGGATGGGCCACCGGCCACCTCACTCACCGGACGAAACGCAGAATCAAAAACACTTCCCTTTACGCCGATTTTCTATGAGGTCGTGGTACTTATCCGGTTCGAACCGACACATTCAGCAGCAGGAACAGCTACGTAGCTCTACCACCTTTAAAGCACCGCTTACTAATTGTACTCTTTTAATTCCCCAAGAGCATAAGGCCACATGTGTTGTGAAATTATTTCAACCTGAATTTCTGTTCTCTTCAGTTTATAACTTATTTAGTTATAAACCAACCTAGACCGTAAAAAAACGAACTTATTAGATATAAATTTCAAAAACACATGCATGAGCAAAATAATTCAAAAATCAATTGTAAGAAAACCATATACCAATAAATGCGGGGAAATCGGTTGGCTAAATTTCTGTTCTCTTAAAGCAAATATTTTACGTAAGTGCTCTAGTATTATTTAAATCAATACTCACTGTAATTTTACGAACATGTTTTATTTTATTAAGTCTAAATGTTAATTATATTTCAAGTGTTCTGTAGCAATGTTAAAAGCGCTTGTTTGCTAAAACGGTTGACGTGCTGATGCTGTAATTAATTGTCACTATTGTAAACGAAACACTAAACTAAATTCGTTGATTAATCAAAGTTCCATTCGGAGCTGAAAATCTACGTTAACACAAAAAGCCACACTGTTGCCATTTCACATTTCACAAAAGCCACATTGTCATCATTCCACTAATACTTTGCATGCGTTGCATTTTCTTTTTTTTTTTACTCACAATCTTTCATGACAGTATGGAAGATAACCTGCGCTTATGTCTTTTGTCGTATGTAGATCTGATGCTTCATCGAACCCGTGGAACCGCTAAGTTTCCATGAGTTGGATAGACGCTACAACTGCAAGATGACGAGATGAAGAGGACATGTGTGATTAGTATTCCAGATTTAAAAAAGTTATAGTAAGTAATCGCCTATGGACATTTTCAGCATTACAGAACTTGCAAATGCGTTGCCAGCCTTTAAGGGGGAATTTTTAGAAGAGGAGTGAGAGGGAGTGATGATGGAAGTGGGAGCGGAAGGGGGAGAATATGTTGGAAGAGCTACAAAAGAGAGTGAGAGAGGGTGGAAGGGGAGGAAAGGGGATGGGCCACCGGCCACCTCGCTCGCCGGACGAAACGTGAAAGCAAAAAACTTCCACTTTACGCCGAAGGTCAAGGTATTTATCCGGTCGAGACGGCTTATTCAGCAGTGGGAGCAGTTGCATGGATCTACCACCGTAATATACCACTGTAATGTTGTATGCTATCCCTACTTGTTGGACCTCTTTGAGTCCGACTGACCAACGTCAATTACGTTGAACTCGGTCAATCGCACTTCGTCTTTGTCTAGATCGTCCTCTTCTTCAGTATCACCAATATAAAAAAAAAGATTTAGGAATTATATTTGGAAATATTGCTTAAGGACCGTATGGGGTACAAACCGTTGGCGCGATGGCTATCCAATAAATGACTAAGTTATGTGATAACCTATACCTATACGTTGAAGTAAAATGACTGGTTTTGCAGTGTACGGGCGGGCCACCCAATTTTAAGTAATAATTAATTTACAAAGCATTTTTGGTCTGAAGGACAATAATTCTAGAGATACCTTACGAGAGGTAGATTTTACGGTGGTAGATTTTACGCTGCTGTTGAATGGGACGAATCGTTGAGTTTCACTAACAATATGGTATAATTCCTTGACTGAATTGGATGCGAAATCTCAAGCATTGTAGATTTCAACGAAGGATAGAAACCACTTAATATTAAATAAACTGCCTAGTTATGTAGCAACTTCTTTAAAAACATATTGTATTGACAGTATTCCTATTGTGGCCCGTGATTGTTTTTTTTTTATTTCGTACAAGTCTGATAAATCTGAAATAAATGTCACTAAGAAATGTTTTAAGATCTTTGAACTAAAAGTAATCAATTTACGCTACGTGTGATACTAACCCTTTCAAAATGTCCGCATTTCTCGACACAATAGAAGGGATTGATGACAATAAGAACGGATACTTCGTTTTGGTCGTATGATAGATTTTATATATATATATAAAATCTATCTGCCAAAGCATTCACATTTAATTACAGTGGTATGCTTTAATTATATTTTAAAACAGTATTGCTTAATGGAGTAGGCGGACAAACGAACAAGCGGCTGACCTGATGGAAAGTAATCGCCGCCCATTGCCATTAGCAATAGCACTTGCAAATTTTATCAGTCTTTAAAGGTCGGAACTTTTGAAAGGGGGAGGGAGGAGGATTGAGAAGGAGGGGTGATGGTAGAGGCGGAAGAAGGAATGGAGGGGTTGGAGGGGGATGAGCCATCAGCCACTTCACTTTCACACTTTCACCACCAGACGAAACACGGAAGCAAAAATACTTCCACTTTACGCCGATTTTCTGTGAGGTCGTTTGAGTTTATTTTATTAAAAACGTCATAGTCAAGTTATACATAAACCGGAGTACATTAAAAAATACAATTTATTTAATTTTAATACGTATTAACGCTACAGGTGTGAACTTAAGACCAAGATTATATTCAAAACTTATAACTACTAGCTTAGTGCTAGTTTATAAATTAACTATTTATACTAGTTCATAATAAATTCTACTTGGATCATAACATCTATAAAATTATATGAAAGGTCTATGCTATAGACCAGGGATCGGCAACCAAACGCCCGCGGGCCGCATGCGGTCCGTATACCAGTACGGTAAAAATGCAAAAATTCGTTTTATCTAAAAAAAAGTTGTGTTAATTAGACGAAATGTGGCACGCGCCAACATCCTGATGATATTTGTTGTCCGCGCCAACATTCTCATAACATTTGCGACCGTTGTATAAGAAAAGGTTGCCGACCCGTGCTATAGAGTAATGAATTAACAACTCTTTGAAATATTAATTTTTATGTCTTCTATAATGGGTTTTAAGTCAAGCGTTTTTACGATAATCCATTTTTTATTATTTATGACTGTTGACCCTTGTTTTACTAGCAATATTCCCAGGTTATTGTAAAGTTCCTGCAATTGAAAGACATGAAGACGAGTCATCATGGTAACAGCCAACGTGATGATGAACAACAAAAAAGGCCCACCATGAAGTACCGGTGGAGGGTGTTTCACTTTTTTTAACGGAATTTTAGTTCGTCGGCCTGTTATATTTATGGGAACAACTCTTCTACATATTTAAGAAACTAAAGCTTTTTAATAAAGCGGCTCCTTACCGGTTCTTTCCTTATCCTTACCAGTTCTTTTGTTGATACCTTTTGCGTAAATAGTATCTCCCGGAATTGTATTGAATTCGATTTTATACTTCTAGTATTTCAATAATCTTTTCTTTTCTTTGAATAGTCTGAAAAGTCTTTGAACGTCTGTTATGTATCTATAAGGATGCTTAGTGCGTTTAGAGTATTCCTTAACTGCTGTAGATAATGTTTTTCAAAATCTACTTTGAATGCGTGTCTAACATCTGTATGACCTAACATCATTTTAAAAATTGTGAAATCTGTGGAGGAATATATGCTGTAGTTATATGCCTTCATGTCATTATTGAAGTGGAATTTGTTTATTTGTATTCGTGTTTTGCTAGCTTATAAATTTATATAATAGTGGAATCGGATCTTTCTAGTAATCACATATAATTAAGGTTATTGGGTGTACCGATATGGTTCTGTTTTTTTTTTTTTTTTTGTTTTTTAAATGTAATTCCTTTAATAAAGCGTTGTTGAACTCAGTTCCTCAACAAACACAAGATCTCTGTGAATTCGAGGGTTTGATTATTTGGTAAATTATATACCTTTCAATAGTATTGAATTACATTATAAAATTTTCTTCAAGTGGTTTACTCTGTGTTTGTGAAAGTTGTAATTTTGGTTTTATGGTATTACTTCAATGCTTGACATGCTTCGCATGAACTTATAGTGATAATCACCATCGCGGTTTCACTGTTTACTCGAATTTATTTTGTTCGAAGATTATCGTAAACGTTAGATAACACTCGTCGAATCTAACTCAAATTGAGTATAAATGGGATGCAAAAATCTTACCTGCTGCGAATCAAGTTATACGGGAGCATTTTAAAAAAAACAATTTACTTAATTTCAATGTGTATTAACGCTACGGGACTTTACCTAAGACTAAATTACATTCTAAACTTATAATGACAATCTAATGATACCACCCGGAACATTTTCGGATTCCGCTAGCCGATTCATCTTTCATGCTACATTTAAAATATTTCTCGTACATGTATAAGGGTCTTGGAACCCGTAACTACGTGTAGACATATTCATATTGAGTAATAATTATGTTAAAAAATTAAGAAACATTACATACCTCAGCATCTATATTATAAGCAAAGAATATTTTGCTAACCTAACAAAGTAATGTCTCGTCATATCGAAGCTTAAATTTATATTTTTGATGAATACCCAACACATCACATGTAGACTCTATCATCACATGTTGGCTCTATTGGTTAATATTTTTATGTGTATCAAATTTATCACCAGAAAAGAAACAACCTTCGCACGATTATCTTACAAAACACAGAAAAACTAAAAGGATAAAAATAAGCACGTACAATTTATTGCGGCACGCACACCACCTTTCTCGACGTGACTAAAGACTCAATATTTTCCAATGTTGCACTCTTGCTAAAATACATTCCAAATAAACATATTAAATCTTTACCTTTCTTTTTCACAAAATTACATGCGTGTTACATTATCTTCTTAAGATACTTCGTATATTTTATAAAGTTTAATTACTGATCATATCACGTTTTTTCGTTTTGAAGAAGATAAAATATAATTATGTTTTAATATGAGACAGATTTTGTACGGCATTAATTGATTAGAATAACACAATTTGCCGAATGAGACCAATTTGTTACTTTGAAAAACTACTGTGTTATAAGTGCAGTCTACGTTAGGTAGTAAGGATATAAAAATTGCGATTTAGCATCAATATCTTTATAAAGCTTCATCTAATGAGTATTTTCCGCGACTTCGCTAGAGTGGATTTTGTTCCCGTGTTATACATAACATACTTTGTAATTTTTTCAGCCAATATTACAAATATTGTAACTACAAAAATCATACCAATGTGAATATCCTAAAAGACACAGATTCATATTTACAATATTAAAAATCTTAGAACTGTGTGAAAACCATAACCAGACGTTATTTAGCGGTAATCGGTGTTAAATACAAACTTTCGCTAATGTTAAATCAAATTAAATCGTTTATTGTGAAAAGTATACTTAATAAACTTAATCAAGATTTCTTAAGTTTTCATCTATGGAACAGACTAATAAATAATTTAACATTTAAAACTTGGGTGATCACAAACTTTTATTTCCCTCTATTTTGAATACGAAAATTATTACATACATTTTCCTTTAAAACACTCAGTTCCAGCTCAGTCAGGCACAACAAAGGTTTACAGTGTTGAATAATAAATAACAGCTTTACACTTACAAATCACAGTGAGCGGATTTCTCACTGACAATACGCGGTAGACTTAATTTTGTTTTTACAACAATTATTTGCTTTCGTGAACTTCGATAATTAGATAAAATCAAAATCAAATTTGGGGAAAACAAATAATTCGTATGTAATACTTGTCCATATTAAGTATTTTTCCTGAAATGAATATGAGAGGATTAAATTAGATTTACGCCAATTTAATAAAAAAAAACACCAATATTATCGCGCATCGATGTTGTATTTCTTTTTATGGCTAAAGCAACAATCAGATTACTTAGCGCCGAGGTGTTGACTGACTTGTAATTTCGCAGTAACTAAAAAAGAAAAGTTAATTTGAACAAATTTAATAGCAGTGTCGTCATAAGAGCGTACTGCCTCCTAAATATAAAGCAATGTTTTCCACATCTAAATATTAGGCCCTTTATTTCTTTTTCTTTCATTAATTATTATTATATTATCATATTTCGAAACTTTACAACCTCGGATTGTTACTTGTGCCTCAGATATCATTACCTAATAAAAATTATTTTCAAAAACACACCTTTAAACGTATTTATATGCTATTTAAACCGGAATATATTGATACTTGATGTTTGTACTCGTATAAGTGGCAATGCCCTTTACCATCATGCTATTATAAGTAACGACGATTTGAGTCAATTTAATTTTAATTACCGAAAAAGAAAAATTTACAAGATTAGAAACTCCTAAATAATAGCTTCATGTATGATTTTCAATTTTGTCACTTTCGAAATAAGCTTTCACGAAAATCACTGGACAGAACGGGTTTTACAAGACAAAAATTAATTATGACCAGAAGGTCATAATTCATTTTTGCAATGGGCAATTATGATCTTCTAAAAATAAAGCATTGAATACTAAACGATGATAAACACTAAGTTTAGATTGTTTGTCGAGTCGTTTTCAATTAATGAAGATAGCGTCTAATTTTCGTCGGAGTGACTACCTTAAGTCTCTTATTGTGATTATAATCTAAACTTTAAACATTTAAATTTTTATTGGCATAAGGTCTTTAAAAGAGGCAAGGAGCTAAATTCAGTCTATTTTCAAGCGGTTAGTGCTCCTGATTGCAAAACGAAAGACTTTACACTTACATCTAAATATATATATATAATGTTATAACTTCTTAAT
>DWHO01002291.1:0-13614 GCA_018247575.1 Eurytides lysithous rurik
TAAAAAATACATCAATTTTCAGCATAATATAGAAATTTCAAATACGTATACACGTGAGTTTCGGTTTCGGTTTCGGCTGAAAATCCAGTAACGGTCGGACACTATTGTTAACTTTAGGTAAACAAAACCATCGACGGTCTTAGAAGAGACAATCTATTAAAATTGAGCGACCAAAAAATACCAAATATTGTTGTTGCGTGGTGTAGACGGTCCGTTGGTTACGGCCTTTTAAGCGGAATACCTGATTAACACAACTGAATACATACAAGTGGCAACGTGTCTAATAAAACTCGAACTTGCCCTAAATAGATAAGACGGTTTGTTGTGGAATCGTAATATAGGTGAGAAACGACTTTGGGCGTTTTGTAGTAGCGTAATTTTAATAAGAAGCCCTAACCAGCGGGTACACTCGCCTGGATTTTCTTTTCATTCAATTAACATTATAGATATTATTACATGTTTTTTGTTTTATTACTAATACCTTACCATTATGCGTTTGCCGGTTTGGCGTATTTCGTCAGTCACGGGACAACGGATAGGTATATAGGTTAATTTTGATCCATTAAATAAATCGAGATCGATGTGAGCAGGGGTGTGGGCGAAATTTAGTTTAAAATATTAGTGAATATTCTAAGAAGGCTTGAATAAATTGTCGCCAACAATTGATTGCGAATCAAAAACTTTTTCAGTGGAAAGTGGTTTACATTAGTTGCACAAAGGAGGACAATTTTAAAGGATTACATTAGTTGTACAACTTAATCGCGGTTGTGTCTAACCGCTGGTCATCTGAAAAATTCTGTTGTTCGGTTAAGAATATAAAAGACTAAAAACTTAAAAAAATATTCAAGCTAATTAAATACATAAAATACACATTGCAACCTCGTTTCACAGTGAAAAAAATTACGTAATACCAGCCAAAATATGGCGGTATCAATGTATCCTATATAGACCACAAAATACACATACGCAAATATCTAATTAATTGTTTTTTTTGTCATACATGAATAATATTTGCCCTTTAATAAATAAAGCCATGTACAAAAAAAAAACAAATAATTTGTCCCGAATACATTACGAAAACTTAAATATGTATACATAGGATGCACACTTAATTTAGGTCAATTCATAAATGGACCTAAATTAAGGGTGCATCACGATTAATATACTCCAGTTGTAAGAAAATATTAATTTTAAGAATAAATCAATTGTAAATATCGCTGATATTTACAATTGATTAAACACTACGAATCCCGTTTTGATAGAAACAGAATCGTAACAGCAAAATTTTGCTTGAAATACGTTTTTAAAAGAATAGCGATTCTACGGTAAGTCGTTAGCAATTCAAATGAGCATAACGAAGGTGAATAAACAGTTCAAAAATATATGAAACAGATAACAGAGTATGTGGAGCAGACAGAGAAAAATTACGAGCCCAAGGAATTGTTCTCTCGGCAGCTTTCTAAGTGAAATGCTTGCGCAGGTTTATAGTATTACCGTCGTTCACTTATCATTTACGGGTTGGTTGTCATGTTCGGAGTATTGATCGATCGGGATTTTTCTATTTGGCAAATGTAACATTCATCAGAAAACAAAAACTTTTAAATAATCTCCACATCAGCACACGATGTCGGATTACGACGAAGAAAAAAAATATAATCAATTATTTTCATACCGAATTAACACTTTCCCCAGATCGATCGTTGACTTTTATTAATGCCCTCTTTCATTGCAATCTCTTGTGATTTGTCACAACTTTAATTGGCTTTATGGAAAGATTGGCAGAGAGCGTATATCTGCCCGTTTGAAATGAAAAAGAAAACACACAAAGACATGAAGACACAGATAAAAAATCATCGTAGAAATATTCATCCGTGGCGTCTCTATTGTGCAAGTTCATTTCTCGCTTGTTAATATCAAGTTTCGATATCTACAAGGTGAAACTGAATCGAATGTAAAGACAATCTAAGGCGCCCATTGTTTGTGCGGGAGCCAATCAAGACTCTTTTTATGCGAGTGGAAAGCTCCAGCGCGTGGGTAGCTAGTCACTTGCCAATCAATCATCCGCCCCAAATCCTATATCAAACTTGACATGTATTAAACTATGTTCCTTATAGAAGGTGCCTAATGTTAAATAATTACCAATGAGCATCCCAAAAGACTAGCAGGGTTCCAGTTGCGCCGTCAATATAAAAGATGGCCACGATAGCTGCGAATGTAGCATTTCTCATTGCACATTACACGCCTCTGATCTCACATCCTTACTCTAAATTGTTGAAATATAAAAACAAAAAATGTTTGTGTTTTAATTATTTAAAACTCACTTTTATTTTCAATATACCCCAGTCTTACTTCACAGGCCGACATTAGCCAAGTCATGATGGATTGTGACAAAACCTTTGGAACGTTTTCTTGAAATATTAGCAGCCCGCTGCATAAACTACGACCTCTAAATTAACCATTACAGCCTTATCAGTGGCAGTGTCGGTATCAAGTTAAGCTTCACCGACTGAATGGTAAAGTTCGCTGTCGATGATGCACGCCCGCATAGCGAAAGTGGTGCGGCGCGTCGCGTAGTTGTTCGCTGCCCGAGAAATTAACTTTCACGGTACATTTCCGTTGATACGGCCGCTATTAAAGGGCAGTTGCTACCGGTATATCACCACGATGCCCGTAAAGACAACTAAAATGGTACAGATAAACGATTTATTATTCTGCTAAGTCTTGTATGGGGTAGGACTCTAACAAACAAGTCGACGCTTGAGTTAGTAAAAAAAAAAATAGACTATAAAGATGAACCGATGCAAAGAAACGCAATGGTTTTACCATGTTTCGTTTAAATTTCACTGTTTAAATATTGCTTAGGTTTCGCACGGGTAGTTATCTAAGATTTAAATTTTCTATCTAAAAGCTACCGGATGATAATTTAAACATTAAAATATCTTAAGAAAAAGCACTTATAAGTTAACAACAATGTTAAATGGCAATTGTTTTTTCTGACACCCTTTAAGAACCTCTAAGAACTTCTTAGAACAACGCAGTTTTTATTGCCCACCACCTACGTTATATATAATAACCGATATTCTTAATTTTTTGTTTGGCTATTCAGATTTTATTGTTGTTAAAAAAAACAACTAGGGACAGAAAGTTATTAAAAATGTTCGAAGCGTGCATAAGCATTTAACGGTAGTATAGCCACGCAGTTGGCTCCAGCTGCTGATGGGCCGACTCGAACCGGATTAGTACCATGAACTCACAAAAATTCGGCGTAAAGTGGGAGTCTATTTGCTTCCGCTTTCATTCCGGTGACTGAGGTGGCCGGTGAACCGTCCCTCTCTCACTCCCCTCCCTACCATTTCTTCTATCCCCTCCCTCCTTCCGCACAGTCTCTCCTTCTCCCTCTTTCAAAAAGTATCCCCTTAAAAGTTGACAACGCATTTGCAAGTTCTGTAATGCTGCAAGTGTCCATGGGTGGCGGTGATAATTTACCATCAGATGAGCCGCTTGTCGTTTGTCAGCCTAATCCATAAAAAAAAAAGCTTTTTCCAATTTTCAATACTGTTTTATTCATTACAAATTATGAATTAACACTTTGGGAAGTCGTAAATTAAATTTTCTAAATAAACTAAATAGCCTATATACCAAATTACCGACTTTAAAATAATAATAATTCAATTCACACATGATAACTTACAAAGAAACAACATAATAAATAAATGAAAACATGCGATCGTAAACTTTAAAATTACAACTTACACAATTTCAATTTCATACTGTTTGGATACAGTATAATACTGTCCCCTAACAAAGACATTTATTTACAAGGTGTTACATAAATGTCAACCACGTTAGTGGTTCAATCATCACTCTGACACAATGCACGTAACTATGTTAGTAAGAGACATGTGGAGCGCTGTAAATCAAAGCTAATCGTAATGAATTTATAATGGTTAGATATTATCAAACTGTCTATCTGGCCATATCACCGTCGCACCTACTTGCACATTGCATCAAATGTTTTTAACTAAGCGTTTAAGTGTGTCTATGGATTATAACGTCAAATGAAGTGTTATGTTATGTGTTGAAACCATGTCATATAATTTATTCGCGAGTAAATATGGGAAAAGATTAATTTACACATGAGTAAATTAATCAAATTAAACAATAAATAGTTGATAGTACATGGGTAATGAACGCATGTACCATAAACCCCCTTTATATTTATATTATTAATGCGAAATAATTAATGATATAGCTTAATATTAACTTACAATTTAACTTAATAGCCGAAGTATTTGTTTTTTTTTTCTTTCAAATTTTGAAACATCTTACCACATTTCAGAATCACAATTAATATAAAAACATTTTAATTTATTTATTGTGTGCAGTTTTAAACCTTATTCGGCTTCTGAATTCTAGGTAGCGCCCACAAAATTGTTCATTTAGTCCACTTTGAGAAATTACTCTAAGAGATTTAGCTACATGAAACTTACCCGATATAATTGTATGTGTAAAGTAGAGACACGACTTAGCATTCATCATATTTTTTTTTCAATTATAGGATTCTTTCCAATACTATACAGCCCTAGACAATGACAAAGTAATTGTTAACGGATCAGAATCCACAACTACGCTGAGACGTGTTTCTTTAATCCGTGTCATTATACCGCCAAGTCACGGACAAACCCAGCACAACGTGAGAGGAATCCGAATGAAAACATAAAACTTAAAATATCTCATTGTAACGGGGCCGTACGATGATGTCTACAATTTACAAAACCGTCGTGTTTCAACGTGTAACGGAACAAACGAATGATGGAAACAAAACACCTAAACGGGACCAAGCCCGAAGGACGAGTGGAACCAAACACAATTAGTAGTAACAGCATGAAGATGCGGGCGATTACATTTGCATATTCAACTTATAAGTCGAAAACATCGCGAATTGAACGAAATCAAAGAAAAAAAACGGAGACGATTCATACAACGATTTTAAATTGATTTATCGTATGTCTTTAACGACTTTGAAATATCCATGACTGCAGAATCTATCCTGTTAGTTTCAAAATTAGTAAATTGATTTTTATTATTTCTTGAACAGCAAAATGTAACCAATATTGTTTAAACTTGTTTACTGTGTAAACTGGACTACTGCACTTAAAAATCTCGTTATTCGCATAAAAGCTATAAAAACTGTATACGTTATTTTTATTGCCGAGCAGGAAATTAAATGTAATTTATATTTCTTAGTATATACGCCGATGATTAATTAGGCCTTTTCTTAAAAAAAAAATTGTAAACATTTAAGCGTTACACCTGATTTTTTTATTTTTTTTTATTACCACCGCCCATGACCATCCGGAGCACCAGGTGCGTTATCAACTTCAATTGAGTAGTCAAGCAAACGCAGATATTTTTATTTTTAGTTGACCAGACGAGCTAATTGGTCGGATGACTGATCCGCCTACTATGTTAAAAAAATTCAAACTACCCGCTGCGCTCGTCACTCGTATGAGATGGTTATACAGAAAATAATTTATTGGGAAACACTGCCTTCAAACATGAAATACAGTAACGCTTGCAAATTACTGCCATGTGATAGAAAAACTGGAAATGGTTTCCTTTTCTAGACGGACTCTGCGATATTTACAAGTTGTACTTTCCCGCTCTAGATAGCATAAGCATACAACAGTAAGTCACTGCTTCATTATAATATAATTATTCTTATATAAACAAAATCTTCTTATATAAACAAAAGAATGTTAAATACGTATTACAAGCTTAATGGACGCGAGTGTACAGTCACCACTTACACATTGCAACATCGCAGTTAACCTTATTTGCGAACGGTCAAAACCGAATTTCGAGTTTCTTTTACCGTTCATGAAACAAAGGTCATGATAATTTAAGGACAATATACAATGCGTTATATTTTTTAGTTAAGAGTGCTATGTGAAGTATTTATAATTAATTTTTATAAGTACAACCGGGCAGATCTAAAATAAAAATAATTGTCACGGCACATCTCACACATTGCCATCTGATTCCAAATTAAAGAGTCTGTATTATGGTAACTAGACAACTGATATAAATACTTATGTTTTAAGTGCGTATTTATATTGCAGTCAGGAGCTCTAACCACTACACCCATGGGCCAACAGTTTTCAAAGAAAGGAAGTTATTAACTCGAACTGCATGTACATATTTAACCATTTTATTTATATAAACCGAAAAGTTTTAATAATAAAACCCGTCAATAGTACAACAAGGTAAAATGTAACTGACATGTTGTTTTTACTTATCCTTTTTTGCCTTGGATTACGGTCTTCGGTCCCTTAGTTAATGATGACAAAAGTTTTAAAATGTATTAAATCTTATTCGTTAAATCTTATTTGTTATGTGGCGCGGCGCATGAAGGCGGTAGATGGTGGTATTGGCTGCATTACTTCAGGCGACGCTTAGTCAACTAATAACAACTTCCGGAAGTCTCGAGAATATGCGTAAAATATCCGAAGCTCTGCTCCGTGAAATACATTCCGGTGCGCAGCTTGTCTGGACAGTAGGAGTGCGACGGGGGTGGGGGTTTCACCCACACGACTCCTATCGATCGAAAGACCCGGCGCCGGCTGGCAACGTCACGGTTGCGTCATTTCTGATCTCTTTCGAATAACTCTGCGGTAAATTTTCCATTTTCCGCTTGGCGTTAGGGGATATTTCCCATTTGTATCGGAACAAAGCCTGTCGAGTTTGTCAAAGTGGGCGGATTGGTAAATTATGTATCGTGTAAAAATATATTTGAATTATACTTCTATATAATAAATAAAAACAAGTTTCTTAATATTTTATGTGAATAAACATAGGGTTTACATCGTAACCAAAACGATTATCTATATTAATATGTGAAGAGAAAACTTTGGATCCCTTTTACAGCCTTTTGCGCTCGCGGAGGAGAATAACATTTGGCAGAATTATAGTTTACAGTTACAGTTAAAGCTTTGTCAACATATTTTTTTTATTTATAAAATATATTTTAAAATAGATAAGCTATTTCGTTAATTGTTTACGTTTATATTACCAATGTCAAACACTTTATTTGCGAAATCATAAATGTCATAGTCAAAAAACTATATTATTCAATTATTAAAGAGGACTTTCAAGAAAGCCTCCTTGGTCTATTTCGATCACTAAGCGATCGCTAGTCTGATTTAATGCGCATAGAGTTAATACGGACTAGTACAACCCAAAAGAAATGATATTAATATCTGAATGTATAGATACGATGTATAAAAGCATTATAAAAAGCATCAATGATTGCTTTTTTTTTTTAATAAATCGGCAATATACAAAATGTCAATGCCGAACTATGCAAATGACGATTTTGGTATAAACACCGTTAACCCGGACTTGAGCGATAAAATTATGCAAAAAATTAAGAGATAATGTCCTCTATTATTTAAATGCGTCTGTGTATGAAGACAACGTACAAAATACAAACGAGCTTTTCACGACCCCTATTACGGGAAGACAAACTTTCTCCGTGACTTTACACGCACGCTAACGGGGCTCTAATGGATGTAATAAATGAGGTTGTACGTTTAATGAAAAGACGGCACAACCGATGCTTAGGGTTAGAAATGAGGGGAGTGAAATATCGCGTGGGTTTTATTGAGAAGGGGAAGTTATGACGTCACATCGATGAATAAAACACGCGATGAGTAATACTTCGAAAACGAAGAATATTATAAAACGATGAGATATATAGACTCCAAATCAAGTTTCTCCGATATTCAGTTATTGCATACTGCCACGTCACTTAAAGGAACAGAATTATTATAAGCATCAATATTAGCTTATTATTTTTAAAAGGTTGACACGACCCTGCTGTTTTTAGCGCTCAGAGGTTAGGGATAAGCTTGTCCGACATTTTACCTGACCTTATTTTACATTTTATAGTCTCTATCAGTATCCGGTATCAAAATGAGAGAACTTTGATACAGATCAGATTTAGTAACTGAGAAAGAAAAACATTATGAATTTTTCTTAATATTATAATTGCCAAAATGTGTTTGTTGATTCACCCCAAAACATGAAGATAATCATTATTATCGGCACAGTGGGATGCTTCTTTCCATTGGATGAAAAATTACAAAAAAGAAAAAATAATACAAAATCTTAATTCAAAAGAGCAAAGACGCGGGAGAGATGTAGTCACGAAAATAAATGAGCCTCATTCACGCGGCTAGATCGATTAACGAGGAAATTAAGGGGGATTTTTTATTGAAAATAATTTGTTTGGTCGGCTTATAATGCTGCAGATATTCCGCTTGCATTAAGAGTAATAGTGGCTCTATAATATGCATAGTGCGGACTGAGGCATGCGGCAGAATAGCTAGAGGCGACCGGTGGGAACAGCATTCCTTGCGGTCCGCGTCGAGCGACGCCGAACGGACAACGCTCTACGTAGAGACTCATACCATGTCTAGTTTCTTTATATAAGGAGCATTGTAGCGTCCTTGCAGTCGACCATCGAAATTACAAGCAATATAAGGACAGGTGATAATGTCACGGTCATTTTTTACTGCAGAAGCTATCAGCAAGTCCTTCTGGCATTAGGTAGTAACGATGTAAAAATACTAATATTGCAGTTGCGTAGTCAGTTACAGAGGATCATTATCGATTACGATGCAAAACTATAAATGACTCTACTTTATGATACTTGCTTTTAGAAATTTCATATACTTACTGAAATAAATGTAGAATTCAAAAATTATCAAAAGTAACTTAAATTTATGATAGAGACAAATCACGAAAGAGGATTTTGTTATGAAGAGGAACTCCTCCTAATTCCTTAACTCTCTAAAGTATCCTAACTTTAGAGAGTTAAGGAATATTATACGAAATTTATGGGGAACAATGACTGTACTGTTATTTCAATTTCTTAATAGGCAAGACGATCCATACATCAGACACATTATAATGCAGTTCCGGCTATTTTTCGAATCCTATTGATGGCTTGAACTAATAATTACACGGTTAAAAAGTCGGTTCACGTCACCCCGCCTCTACACTTGATCTCTCTATGCGAGAAAAAAGGAAGAGTGAGTCCACCTGTAGCTGTAGAAACACTAATAAAATTGGTCGAGACATTAATCATATTAGTAATTTTTATCATTATATATTGAGATCAGAAGGACACATTGCCTGGACTCGATTACGCGGTCAGTTTTTCTTAAGAACGAATTAAATTTCTACATCCTAAAGGCTACGAGATATGAGGAAACAAGTAGGAATTGAAAAAGATGTAGTAGATGTCCGTTGAATTACGGTCACAATTTAATTCTTGATGACGCGAGAAGATGAGTCACTTGGCCGTTATAGACATAATCAATAAAAATGAAGTTGTACGGGCGGAAGGCGTTTATTCGAAGTTCAAGACACAAGACAAGGAATTAACGGACAGTTAACAATTAATTTCGTAAGTATTTCATCCTATCAGATGTTACGATAAATGTAATGCCAGCAGTATTATTTATAGTTTTTAAATTTCGATACTGCATGTCATAACTATGTCAGTTACAAATAAAAATAATCCTATGCAATATATAATAAAGTTACATTACGTAATACTCAAAATTTCCATCTGACACCATGAATGTTTCAACAAATAGGTATTAAAAAGTGAATTGTGAAGTGGAATTTAAAAAGTGTTTACCTCAATAAATAACAGGTGAAAGTGTATTTGTGAGCCGTTAAATACGCGCCTTGTTCTAGTTAGGTGTTATTACAATATTTCCGTGATAACGATCATCAGTAACGTCTGTTTTGGGACCACCCGTCGCTCAGTATCGCCGCGGGCGATGACGGCGAGAAAAAAAGAACTGCGTTACGTCACAGTGTACGTACACGATTGATTAGGCAGGTCGGTGTTATGCAAGTGGAGGATGAGAAGATCATAGAAAGCCAAATATTTGGCACATACATCCCGACGTCAGTTTAAGTGAGTCTGTATCGACTCTATAACAGGTCGGGTACACACGGTGCGCGTTAAAATAGACTCCGATTACGTTAAGGTGTTCCCAAACGTTCTGTAAATATCATCGGAGTCAGGGTCACCACGCGTTCGAAACAGAACGTACCGAAACCGTAAAACCATACCGAAAATTAAGTTTGAACGCCACACAATACGCAATTAAGTACACATTTTGATTATATTCTTGTGTTTAATGTTTTGTTAATTATGTGTGGTATAAAATTTTATCATTCGGCAGATTTAACTCTCTCACTCATATTCAATTTAGTAGACACAAAAACAGCAACGTAGATTGTTTATTATTGTATATTAATAATCAGTATTAATATTTAACTTATTTAAAAAAAAAAATTAATAAAGAATAAAATTTTATACGGCGCAAATTAGACGAACCATAAATGACCAACTGGAAAATATCGGCAGAAACTTTTTCACCCCTTGCTTGCAGGCTCGCCTACTTGTTTTGCACGGTCTTTTGAACCATATTTGGGGTGAAGGGGACTCGTAATGCTAAGGGCAAACCCCCCTTAAAAACATAAGTGAATGAAAACCCAACGTGAATGCCAACCATTATCAGTTCTATTACAATTGTGTGAAAGCAGAAATTTGTATGATTAACTACGTAGCGATATTGATTTGATATCTAGCTAAAAATTATTGCTAGAACATAGATGGAGTCATATATTTTCGGGATAAAGTATGGAAGCTAATTCGTGCCCTGTATAAATACGTCGAAGGAACTCTATTGATTAAACAAATATTTACAAGCTTTTGTTGTAGATTCTTACAGAGATATCTTTAAACATAATTATTTATTTAGTATATTATTTGTCAATATGTTCAGGTTATTAGATGATTTTCATGGTAGAGTTTACGTTTTGGAGTAGCATAACTTTAGTTATCGCGATAAAGCTATTACGATCTTTAGATTTACGTTAGAAAAATTATTTAAAAGGTAACATTCGTGGCATGATAAAACAAAAGTTAAATATACCACACGATTTAAATATTACTTGTACATGTCAATGGAAGCTGAACTTACTATTAGTAGTATCTTAGCACTCGGAATTAATATTCCGACTGATCACGAGTACTAAGAAATAAAAATAAGAACAATCCATTATTATCACGCATATGAGACCGAGGAACCTGTCCGATATCATATCTAGATAAGACGGATAACACGTATTGAGCACAATATTTAATAGGCCAATGATAGAAATAGTAATACCATTGGTCATTCATTAGATCCTCCTCTATTTGGTTAGATATTTTAGAGACTATTACAGAGGGTATTTGAGCCATCAACAACCCGTTTAACTTTAAACACAATTTATAACTACTTAGTCGGGCAAAGTCACCCTTGGTACGAAACTTATCTATTTATGACTAACTATTTATCGAGGTACAAAATTTGCTAATATAAAGATATTATGACCCATAGCTCGAAACAATAAACGATATCGGGACTAATATCGTTTATCCAACATAGGTTATTAAAATTAATTTAAATTAAAAAAAATTGCAACAAATTTGAGCAGTAGCGGCTTAGAGGGCCTCACAGAAAATCGGCGTAAAGCGGCAGTGTTTTTGCTTCCGTGTTTCGTCCAGTGAGTGAGATGAGCGGTGGCCCATCCCCCGTCCTGACCTCCCCTCTCTACCCTGCCTCCGTCCCCTCTTTTCCTCTTCCCTTATGATTCCTCGGAGGCTGGCAACGCATTTGCAAGTTCTATAACGTCGCAAATGTCCATGGGCGGTGATGATCACTTACCATCAGGTGAGTCGCTTGCCCGTTTGTCAGCCTACTCAATAAAAAAAGAGGGGCTACACAAACATACTTGATATTACGCATCCTTATAACACTGCCCGAAATGAAATACGTCATAGTAACTGATTAAATTCCATTGCCCTCGTTATCCTTACTTACGTAATTATGATTGACACAGAGCCGTAATCTAAATAAACATTTCATATGTCTATAAAAAATTTCATAATTGTAACACATTCATAAGTAAATGTCAAATAACGTAACAAAATCAATTCGTCGATAGAGGATAATAAATCAAATTCTAATAAAGGCGACGCATAAATCCGTCAAAAGATAAAGTAGAATTAAGAGTTTTGGATGACGCAGCAAGGGTCTTGTGAGACTTACAAAATTTGAAGAAAAAAAATGTGAAACAAGTTTAATATTATTTATAATATTACAGGTCAGTATAGGCGTACGTTATTTTAAATTCAAACTGCGAATGAAGGACTTGCGTTGGCAATGAAACGCAACGTATTAATTGCGAACACAGAATTTAATTCTAAGCCGGACGCGCAGAGCAACCAGTTACGTGTTTTGAAGAATAACAAAGGCTACCATTTTAAGTAAGTGATATTTTTCTGTTTATTAATTCAATAGCGGATAGAACTTTTTTTTTATTATAACAGAATTTTATTTCGGAATATGGCTCACGTATTGTTATTTTCTGTAAAAATTACATCGTACATACGTGACTAAACACTTTAAATCCTGGACAAGTCCTTGCTTACAAGGTGTGATTAAAAATGCGGCGAATGAATGTTTATATCAGGAATTTGTCAGGAATCGATTTGAATGCAAACGTTCGATAGTCTAATTCATTGAAATTTGTCTGTATTTTTTTTTAATTTGAACAAGTTGCTTCTTGTCTACCAGCTTTTACAGAAGGGTGAGTATTTATTGTATTTGTCGCGTATCATGGATTTCGGACGCGATAACATAAAATTTTATTTTAAGTTGTCAATGAAGCTTATGAGTTAAACCCAGTATATGGTGATATATGGTGACTTTGAAGACTGTTTACAAGTCATATAAGCGATTCAAGAGCGGGAATGAATCATGAATGATGAAGACCAGCAAAAATCGGGACGCCCGTCGACCTCAAAAACCGACGAAACCGTGAAAAAAGCGACATGAATGGTTCAACCAACCAAACAGGCTATTGACGATTTGAGAGCTTGTCGAGGAACTAAACATCTCGTACAGGTCCGTGCGAAGTATTTCAACCGACGATTTGCAAATAAGACAAGCCAACGAGGAATTGGTTCCTAGACCTAGAGCAGACGGAAAATTCATGTGTCAGTTTACTTAGAATTCGGTGGTCTTGATGCAGATCGATGCGAATTTTATGGGCAAAATGATAACGGGGGATGAAAGTCGGATTTATGGCTATGACCCTGAAACGAAATTGCAGAGTGCCCAATGGAAAACAAGTATTAAGTAAAAAGATAGTCCTCCTGGTCCTAAGAAGGCGCGATAGTCAAAGTCAAACGTTAAGGTCATACTCATTGTTTTCTTTGATAGCGAGGGCACAGAGTTCGTGAGAAGAATGTGAAATGCACGAAGAAGGAGACCCGAAAAATAGGCCAAAGGTTTTCTCCTTCATCACGATAATGCACCGTGCCACACATCACTATTGATTCACGAGTTTTGGGCAAAAATATATATATCCACCCATAGACATTTGCAACATTACAGATACCTTTGCCAGCCTTTAAGGGAAAGAGGGGGAGGAGAGAGGGTGCGGAAGGAGGGGATGGAGGAAGGGAGAGGAGAGAGG
>DWHO01002292.1:0-13614 GCA_018247575.1 Eurytides lysithous rurik
GAGGTCGTGGTACTAATCCGGTTCGAGCCGGCCCATTCAGCAGCGGGAACAGCTGCGTGGCTCTACCACCGTAAAATTGTTTAAGATGTCCTCTATGTCCAATAATTACGATGAAAACATTTCCCTTAAAACCGGAACATGGTAACGCTTCCAGATAACTTCCGCCGGTAGACTAACTGACAGTGCGTTGGTGCCATTCCAGGCGGACTCTTCAGAAGAGTCCTACCTCTTAATTACACAGAGCTATCGTGTATTTGTGTAGTCGGTTACGATTTGCTATCAGGGATTTTAAATTATGTTATATTTTTTCCTTGATGTTGATCATGGGCGGCGACGTCAGCTTACCATCAGGTGTGCGCTTAAATCCGATAAAAAAAATAAGTTTGGTAATCTAAAACATTGGGGTGAATTTATTTAGTTATTTTATTAATATAACAGTACATGTGTATATGTTGAAGTTAAAAGTCAAAATTACTTTGACTTTGAATTTCATGTGTGACCTAAAACATTCCAGTGAGTTTATTTCATTATTCTATTAATATAACAGTACACATACTTTAAAATCAAAGGTCAAAGTCAAAATAACTTTAACTTTGAGATTCATGTGTAATCTAAATCAGCGCGTTTATTTGCAGTGAGTTTATTTAATTGTTCTGTTAATTCAGCAGTACTTATATCATTTTTATACGCAATCCATTAATCACCCGTTCGCAACAAAATTTACAGCAATATTAAATATTTTCACGCACATTTGCTTCCATCTCGATGGCCGTGAAACGACAACGGCGAAAGCTCTAGATAAGCTACGCGCCATATCGCATCCCGAATTCTATTTACGCGAAAAAATGACCGGCCATTCGCATGCCGGAGTGATAAATCGAGCAAACGATCCGGTGTAGGTAGGCCTTACCGCGTTTAATCTTTTCACGCTCAACAAACACGTTACAATCTCCCTGCGTTCGTTCAACGGAGTTAATTTGTTGCTGTCACGTTATACTCGATATTCATTATGTAGAACCTCATTTTTAAATTTGACGGTTGGCTTAATCGATATTTAAAAATAGCTCATAAAAACTGTCCAATTTTATCTTTTGTAATAACTGTTCAGTTCTACGCTGCTATTACATTCATTGCGTTTTATTTTTATTTTAGATAAATTTTGAAATAACTGTATTTGTAAACGTCATGTTTCATGGACACGCACTGATATATATACCCACATATACATATGTGTGTGTACATGCGTGCGTGCGTGCGTGTGTGTGTGCGTGCATGCGTGTGTGTGTGCGTGTGTTGGTAGAGACAGAGCGATATTTAAATGCCAAAGTTTCAGGATGTTCTTCATTTCTCTTCTTCTTCTATTTTCCTTTTTAATAAGCTTCTTAAAAGAAGAAATATTTTGGGTTCTAAACAATTATCTGTAGTTAGTATAAATAATTGCTATATTAGGCAGAAATCGAACCCGCGACATGCGACGCCGAAGCCGAGTGGCTTAAAGACTGCGTCATGCGGATCGTCGAAACGAATTCAATAAACATACATAAAATATTACTAATCATTTACATAAAACATTACTAATCATTCACGTTTATCGAAACCCGAAAAAAACTAAGCCATAGCGGATTTTTTCTGCTCACTTGACTCAAGATTCGACTTACATTTTCATTGTACACATTCTCGGGCAGAACGGGCGTATAAAAGTCTGTGTGGTCGGAACAAAACTCATTTCGCGAGTATGATAAGCAGCAAGCGGGCGGCCGCGGGGCACGAAGGAAATAAGTTTGGTATATCGCGCGTAAGGAAAATCGGTGGCTCCATCATCCAAGCCGTCGCCTTAATTTGCCACAGATATGAAAAAAGTAGGATGTGAGATACACTTTAAAGTAGACGGGTATCAGGCGGATGTCTCAAAGATTACTTCACTCAACGTTTAGAGCACTTATACGCACGTTTTGATGTGTACTCGTATGAGTATTATAATATAATTGTATATTGCTATTTGAACATTAGATTTGCTAAGAAAATAACATGTAAATAAGATAGATGGATCTAACAACCGCGTAAAATGTATATATGTAAAATGCCCTTACTACACAAGATATTTCTATCTTACAATAGGGGCAGTGTTTTTAAAAAGAGAGAAAGAGAGAGAGAGAGAAACATTTGTGCAAGAACTAAAATTAAAAGTAATCTATTGCATAAATCTTACAGTACTTTTCAAGAGTTTCTGGTAAATCGAAAAGTATGGTATTTATTTGACTCGTGTGTGGGATAACTGTTACGTTGTTAAGGCTCAACTTAAAATATGGTAACGGTATGACGTCAAAAAGTGATTGTAAATCAATCCAATTTTGAATAAAGAATTTTTGACTTTGACTTTGGCTTTGACTTTATGCTACTGTGCATGAAAGATAATTATGTTAATTTTTATACGATATACATATATAAACTTAAATATTTATATTCTGTAATTATTTAAATTATTATATATTCGCGTAAATGCAAGATTTTATTATGGTAAAAACACATGTAATCGTTATGAAGATAAGATTTTTTGTCGTAGTGGACGTCGAATACTTATTCAACGTCTACTAATGCCTAGCGCATTCGTCTCATTTCTTTGATACTGACACAGTCAAATGAATAGAGTCGCTTATGAAAAGAAATAATATTTTTTTTTCAAGACCGCCTATTCATCCGATTGCAATGTGTCTGTCTTTGAAGACGTTGTGAATACCACTGTCGTGCCATTGTAGTAAAAAGTTTGTATTTCTCACTAGATAGCTAACATTGAATTTTAAAATTATATTTGATGTTAGTCAAATAATTTCGAAGAGGTCTGTTGAGGGCATTAAATATCTCTGGTGGACTAGCTAATTATCCACAAAGCAGCTCCCACTGCTGCTGAATGGACTGCTGATGAAACCCTTTTAACGGTGGTAGAGCCACGCAGCTAATCCCGCTGCTAAATCGGCCGGCTCGAACCGGATAAGTACCACGACCTCACAGAAAATCGGCGTAAAGTGGACGTGTTTTTGCTTTCGCGTTTCGTCCGATGAGTGAGGTGGCCCATCCCCCTCCCGCCCCTTCTTCCCTCCTTACCTCTGACTCCATCTCCTCCTACCTTTCCCTCCTGCTCCCTCTATCTTCTTCCCTCGCTCTCACTCCTCCCAACTTCTTTCGAAAATATTCCCTTTAAAGGCTGGCAACGCATTTGCACTTTCTGTAATGTTGAAAGTGTCCATTGGCGGCGGTAATCACTTAACATCAGGTGAGCCGTTTGCTCTTCCCAGCCTACTCCATAAAAAGAACCTGTCAATTCCACGATTTTACAGACTGACAGCGTGAAGTGGAGGTGTTAGTGTTTCGTTCGGTCAGTGAGGTGTCCAGTGGCCCAACCCCTCAAGCGAAAGGCGAAAGATCTGCAAAAAATTCGACTTTGCAAATATCCATGGGCAGAGGTTATTGCTTTCCGTCAAGTGAGATGCTTGCTCGTTTGCCCGCCTACTCTAAAAATGAAATTAATACATTCTTTACACTCTTCTATACGTAGCTAATATGGTATTATTAATTCGAGTTCGTATAAAGGTAATAACGTATAACATCTTTCTGCTTTAAACTGTATTTTATACAAGGCTATTAATTAATGTTATCGCGTCTCCATCGGAGTCACCTAAGTAGTAAATGTGCCTAAACAAAGAATATCCAAGTTTATCTTTAGGGAACCACTGTCACCTAATAGGGTAGTGGCTAATGGAGGGCCCACGAAATTGTGTAGTTCCTTATCAACTGGTTAATTGAACTTTATGAAGTGCAGAATTCATTTGCATTCGCTGATTGAAGGCGAGTCACTTATGAGAGAGTGTGGAAAGTACATTTGTGAAATATTCCGGAGTCTTCAAACCCTACAAACCACGGGCTTTTATTCGGTAAGAACTCTATACAGTTTGATAAAGGCATACCTCCGGAAGCTGAGATATTTTTTTGAACGTCCTCCACCAAACAACCCAACCACCAACCTACCATGAATCCCGCGGAGGAAAATAACTTTGTATTGTTGTTTCTTAGTTACGTTAGCATTGCGGGCTGGTCACCCGATTGATTGAAAAGTACGATGTTGTATTACTATCCATGCTTCGGATAGTAATATAAAAAGTCGATCACAGCTATTTCTCGACGCCATCTAGTGGTGGCTTAGAGGAGTCGTCGTTAAGAGGTTGGTTTAATTTCACCGCTTCTGCGCCTGATATTTCTCCGGTCGTGTCGGTTATTTGCCCCATTGGTCTACGAGAGTAAAAGAAGAGTGAGTGTACCTGTGTTTACGCAAATGCTTCTGCCTATAATATATCCCGCGCAGTTGGCTGATCTCTTGTAGATCGACCGCCGTAGTTGGATTCGGTCGGGAGGACATTATTTATTATACCCAGTGATTACGCTGTAAGCATTGGCCTTTTAATGAGAACACAGTTGTGCTTATACATCGTAAAATCGATTCGTACATAGCAAAAGGACTGGGTCATGCTGTGGTTACCCCAGATGGACTGCAAAAGTTCTGCCACTATCACAGCATGTAACAAACAGCCCACCACTCCATATCGCAACAGTGAACGGTCGAAAGCATTTTGACAGGAAGAAATTGATATTTTTCAAGGTTTTATTTTCCTTCTTTCGGTGACTTTGGACCTTTTCGGTGTGGTGGGACTCCTTTCTAAAGTTCGCCTTGGGTGGTATAATTGCATCACCAGTTAATCTTCCACCAATCAGTAACGTGTAAACATTACCGAGTTCCGATTTGAAAGAAAATCTTGCCACCCTAATGACTGGGCATGGAGATTTCTTTTCTATTTATTTATGTATACTTCATTGAAAATTCTTATAAATAAGAATTACAATGGATAGACTTAATGCCATTGGACATTCTCTCTCAGTCAACCCAGGTCGTGGAATTTGTGAGGTGCAATAAAGAAAAACAAGAATGCTAAATGCTAATTAATCAAATGATATTAAAAATATTTAATAGATACTAAGAAATAAATACTTTATTTTATATATCTATTATATGCCATATGTAAATATGAATGTATGCAATATATACATACATGTATACGTTAAACCATATGCACACACACAAATCTAGATATTATTGTTAGAAACAGCGAAAACCATCACTATATTAGACAAAATTCTTTTCCAGGTAAAAATTGTGCTCGCGGTGTTTGAATAAAGCTCTGTTTGATGTTCATCGTATATCTTTAGGTAAAGAATTCCAGAGCAGTGTATCCTGAATAGTGAAAGAGTTATCAAGGAAGAAGTATAATGAGGAATATTAAGTTTTAATTTAGATGAAGAATGGAGTTGTCTTTCACTATTCAACGAAAGATATTGGAATTTTTCTTCAAGATAAGATGGAGAAGTTGGGTCATATAAAATTGAAAAAAACAAAGTAGTAAAATTATGAAATTTCGTCTTTGTTGGATAGTAAGCCACCTAAGACGGTTGCGATATTCAGTAACATGGTCGTAATTCCGAAAGATAAAGATGAACCAGATATAGTTGTTACATAGACGTATAGACTTTCCTGCTTATTAAGAAGATCTTTATTTACATCCGGGTAACACACATCTGCGTAATCGATTATGGGTAATACGAGCGTCTGTTTAAGCATAAGTTTAGTTTTAGTGGGAAGTAAATTCTTCACACGGTACAGGGTTCGTTATGCTGCATACACTTTATGGCTTACCTCAGTGACTTGTATACTCCAACTCATAGTGTTGACCATGTAGAGGCCTCGGTTTTTGATGAAGTCGAGAGAATAATTTAATTATTTATATAACATAATTATATGACACCTAAAAATCTCTGGCTATAAGAAGCAGTTCTATATGAATCGTGTTATGGGTAGACGTGTTGCTTACTATCAGACTAGCTCGTCTTTTCACTATCTTCTAAGAAAAATCCTCTAGATAAACCACACAACAAGTAACAGCCCTATTCGTTTAAAAAATGGCTGACCTTTCGCGTGTCAAACTGATAAATTCAGAAAATAGCCCGGTGTACGCTTCACCGCGTTTTATCTTTGGATGCGGAATGAAGTGAAAAATTAAAGATTATAGCTTATACGTCTATTTCTTATTCTTCAGTTTTCAGACTTGTCGCGCGCAATGAATATAATCAACATTATATAGGAGGAGATTCATTTATTTAATCTTAGCCTGCCGGAATACATAAGGCGGCACATAAAGTTATTGTAAATAAATGTAAAAAGCATCAATGCGAGTATAACCATTCCATAAGTAACATTGCCTTGGCTAGAGCTGTATTGATGTCGTATCGGCGTGTCTGCAAATAAATAAATTTTAGTAACAGCAATGCGAAGGCAATCATATTAACGGATTTTATTGCGTTTATTGTTTGAATTTAATTCGGATGCACGGAACAATAGTTTGAAAATGAACAACCTAGTCTATAATAGTATACTTTTTTTTATGGAGCAGGCTGACAAACGAGCAAGCGGCTCCTGATGCCTGACGCTACCCAGGGACATTTGCAACAGAAATTGCAAATGTGTTGCCAAAAATTCCCACCTTTCTGGGGGGAATTTTTAAAAGAGAGTGGGAGAAGGAGTAAGAGGAAGGGAAGAGGATAGAGGGAAGTTGCGGAAGGGGATGGACTCAAAGGAAGGGAGTGGAGTAAATGAGGGAAGAAGTGACGAAAGGGTAATGGGCCACCAGCCACCTCACTCACCGGACGAAACGGGGAAGTAAAAACACTTCCACTTTACGCCAATTTTCTGTAAGGTCGTGGTACTTATCCGGTCTAAGCCGGCCCATTCAGCAGCGGTTGCAGCTGCGTGGCTCTACCGCCGTAAAATACTTATTTTCCCATATGCATTATTTTCGTTGATGTAAAAAGTTATTGGGACAGATCTAAATATTTATAAAAGGGTTTTTTCAGATTTTTTTAGATCTTTATAGTGCTTTTTTCTAACATGCATCGACTTCTTCTATTTCTTTCGAATGGCATACATACACCATTATAATGATATCATTTCAATAACATTGATGGACTGATGAATGAACGATGTATTTTGTTCATTATTTTTTATTTATATTTAACTGAAATATAAAATTATTTAAATTAATTTATCGCCTTCACGCTTGCTTTATTTTGAATTATCCGAACTGTCGTGCACAACAGCGTGAACAACGATGACTGAAAATTTGAACGATAATAGCATTTCCGGGAACAAAAGAAGGGTCTGCACACGTCAAAATCAGGACTCGGCTGCCTTAAAATGAATAGTAATTTCATCCTTTTATTAAATTATAGAAAGCAAATTCTAAATTCATAACCTATTGTTCGTAAATTATTGATTCGACTTCGTGTTTGATGTTAAGTAGTTTAAAGATTAAAGATAATTGGAAGCGTTCGCCACCTGCTTGATTATCTTCAACTTATATGATGCTAATTTCAAGTTAAAACAATGTGATAAAAGTTACGTTACATAATAAATCTAAACCCTATTTTATTCTATTGAATTTATTAATAAGTAAGTTGGGAAGAGGCCGCCGAAAAACAAAGCGGTTTGCATCGCTTTAGCATAATCCATTAATAACAAGCCCAACCCGAGGGCAACCAATATAATGGCAGTTTGACAAACTCATCCTAAACAAAGCTTAGGTTTCCAACTTTGTTTTACAAAACCACTGCCCATTTGCATAATAAATTGTGAACGATCAGCACATTTTAAAATAAGCCGGGTCGCATTCGCGAGAAAACACACTAACATTTTATTTCATGCAAGTCTTCATTAGTTTTTAACTAAAAACTGTTTCGCGTTTGCAAAACAGAGTCGAATGATTTTGACGTTTTTTTTTTCAATAAAAAAATACTTTGCGACCGTCTTGTTAAGCAACATGGCCCAATCGGGTCGTTATTCTTGCGGTTAAGACTTGCTACTTCCGAAACAAAAAAAAGAATACGTCGGTATGTTTTGAGTATTTTATAGACGAGAAAATCGAACCTTGGGTACGAATATTTCGTCGGTAAATTCCTTCTCAACATTTTCAAAGAGATGAATGATTTTTTTTGACCCATCTTTACGAATAAACTCATCGCGTTTACCTCTTTGAAGTTATCTCTATATTTTTCGTACAAATCGTCTATTTCTAAGCCCCGTGGAAAAGAACAGGTGGCGATTTTCGACAGCATATTATGTCTATTTAAAGATGCTTTAAGAAAAAATCCATATGTTGCTTAAAATTTGAAACCTCTCGATTTCCTTCGTAGACTTGATATAAATCTAACGATACCTTTAAAGTCCAAATATGATGAAATTCATATAAGATGGTGTAGCAACTGGTGGTAAGTGTTAACGTTGGTAAGGCCATGCAGCTGCTCCCGCTGCAGAACGGGCCAGTTTGATCGGATAAGTACCACCACCTCACAAAAATCGGCGTAAAGTGGAAGTGTTTTTGCTTCCGCGTATCGTCCGGTTATTGCGGTGGCCGGTGGCCCATCCCCCTCCCGCTTCTTCCCTCCCTCACCCCCTCCTTACCTCTGATTTCATTCCCTCCTACTCACATTATCCTCTTCACTCCCTCTCACTCCTCTTCCCACCCTTATTCAAAAATTCCCCCCTTAAAGGTTAACATCGCATTCGCACGTTCTGTAAAGTTGCGAATAACTATGGGCAGCGGTGATCACTTACCATCAGGTGAGTCCCTTGCTCGTTTGTAAGCCTACTCCATAATAAAAAAGACCAATCTTGTAACAAACCTTTTACAAGTAAAAATTAGTAAATCAAAATTTTGAGGTTGATGAGTAATCGAAAATAAAATGAAATAAATAAAAAAATAGTAATAAATATTAAGGACTTTAGCTCATCGCACAGGTTATATTTTTTTCTTATCAACAAACCCATTATCTTCAGCTTTGCAGTCAGGAGCACCACTCACTACGCCAACGGGCCTGGCAAAAATTATATAAACCAGAATAATTTACAAGATAAATCAAAAGCCTCCCCCTTTTGTAGCCCAATAACAATGTTATATGGTGAAACAAAGATCTTTTCAGCGATAGAATATAACGTTGGGAGCTTGGAGAAAATAAGTGTCTAGGGGAAAAAAATTACTGCGGTTTTAACGCGTGCCTCCTTTCAGATTAGCTCGGCAAATTGTATTGTAGATCGTTCCAAGCGACGTAAATTTTTGAAAAGCCGTACGTAAACGTAGTAAATGACGCATGGAGTAATTTTTTTTTAATTACATCGTTGAAATCAGTAAATTAAACCAAGTCACCAATCGACTTGGTTTAATTATGCCATTAGTGAAAAATTTTGGTTTTACTGGTCACTACGTTTTTGGAATTTAGGCAAATTGTTGCTAGGAAAATTGTTATCATCTTATTGTTTGGCGAGACGTAGCTGTATTATTTATTTTTTTTAAAAACCCTGCCCCTATTGTAAGATAGAAATTATTTGTGTTATAAGGGCGTTTTACACACATAAATTTTACGTGGACAAACACCCAGATCCTAAACAAATATCTGCAGTTCGTACAAATATTTGCTGCGCCAAACGGTCATCAATGTACGGTGCGTTAACATACGATTAGGAAGTACGACTGGTGGTTAGCGACGTACTTGTACATAGCATCGTATATCCTCGAACACGGTATTTGAGATGCACGAGTCTCAAACTGGTTCCAAGCTTGTCAGCTTGAGATCTAAGTCCTACAGACGATCCATCACCAAATGCGGCAAGTAGATTTTGCAACAATTGCAATATTGCCTTCAGAGCAAAATACTGCATAGCGCTTACACTCCTTGGCTGAACGACTTCCTTCTTCTTTGTTTCTTTTTTTTTTGTTATTACATCGTGGACTCTGTAAGAGTTAATTTAGAGTTATATTATTAAGAAGAATGGAGCTTTGGACTGATTAAAAGAGAATTATTGTCAGAAGAGGAGGGAGGACGGATGGTGTATGTGAAAAGGATATTCCAAATAAAGCAAAAGTACGGCTATCGAGTTGAACTTTTTCTTAAATATAGTCAAAGTCAAATTCTAAATTCCTCATTCGAAATTGGATTGGTTTACAATCGCTTTTTGACGTCTAATGATTCTACCACCTGTTCGGAAAAAAATGCCTCGGTCCTGAGAAGAACAGGCGATAGAAACTCAGCAATCAGTTTTGAGGGGATCAAATATTCACTAAAGCCGTGGTAGCTCAGTGTCCGGGCGTTTGCTTTTAATTCAATATATTCGAGCAACCCGAGTTCAAAAAAACAATTTGAAATGACAATCTTAGTTGCTGATTTACCACGTGCTCAACGGTGAAGAAAAATATCGTGAGGAAACCTGCATGTTTAAGAAACAAAAAGAATCTTAAATATGCGAGTGTGGGCCTTGTGGCGGTCTGCTTGTACCCTTCGTATAGAGGAGGCTTGTGCCCAGCAGTGGGATACATATATAGGCCATTACCTTTCTTTTTTTTTTTTTTTTATAATTCACTTGGGATCAATTAGAAAAAGCGACAACTCTTAACCTCTCTCTTAATGTTAACTAAATTTCAACTTCGATTTAATATCCAAAGAAAACCTAAAAACCCATGGATAAGCTTAAGTCATTGTTTAATAATCTGTTCAATGCTAGGTTCTGTTTCACTGCCGTGGATTTCAACTCCGTGTCACTTCATTTTCTCTGGAAATGTTTTTGGCATAAAATCCTCGACTATGAACTAGTGCCAAATCGTGCCTATGTATTGCTGCATAAAAAAATACAAACCAACAAAGCGACAACATACATTTAGAATTTATAATATGACTGAAGGTCGTATTAGAAATTCGAGGAAGGAAGTTATAACTAGAAATAGTAAATAGAATATGTAGTAACTTTTATTTCAACAGAGCCTTACTTTGTTGAAATTAAATCATCTCAGCAAATCAGCTCCCGAATTTCTCCAAATATTTCGGAATGAGATCTACCTCACTTCAGCAACAATAATTTATTCCCACCACCGACAAGAAATATAATGTTAAGTAACGGTACATCTCACTCTAATAATTCAGCCGAACAATACACCCAAAGATGGCGGAAATCTGTCTTTCTTTATTCTGTTCCATGTTAGATGCATATTAACCTCATCAGATCCATTATGCGAATTTATGATTATGTTTTTTACTTATTTTTTTTCGTTTTTGTTGGTTCGTAAATAAATCGTTTCCTGTTCGCTTATTTAGAAGAGTCTTAGCACTTGAAACAAATTTTCGATCATTTAGATCAATTTTTGTTATATTTCAGAATCACTAAGTCTTTACGGCCGGTAATTGTTTGAGTGCCGTTGAAGTAGTTGTAAAAAAAAAGCTTTTACGCACCATGTCCGGAAACGTAAGTAAATTCTTGTCAATAGACTTTTATACCGAGATGAATTCAGATACGATGTTACGTCTTTTGACAGGGTATTTATGGGTTTATTTGATCTTCATAAATTTATCACTCAGTAAATAAATGCTTTTGAGTATGATTATAAAAAGGAAAATGTAAATGTGGTAAAGCGCTCTTCCTAATTTAGTTCAAAACTTATAATAACTAGTCAGTGGCGGTATTACCATACAAGCCCAAAAGCCCGGCTTGCCCTACTAAGGAGTGAAATTTATAAATTTTAATTGGCACATAATTCCATCAACACACAAATTTATACGGTAATAAAAATAAATTATTTAAGAATTATGCGCTCATTAAATTAAGCTTGCTTTGATATATAATTTATAACTTTATAAAATAAAACTGGACTACGTATTTTATCGCGTTTTATTAATTTGATTAGATTTATTATCTATAAAAAAGTCAGAATACAATTAAGTCCGTAATAAGTTTTAATCATATAATGTATGGTCATCGTGTACTATTAAATAAATGATTTGGAATAAACTGAAAACGTTTTGCTTAGTTTATGAATAATTTACCTTTAGTTAATGAATAATTAAATAAAATGATTCGCAGATTGTTTAATTTGATAATAGTCGTCACTAAAAAGTAATAAATAATTTGACGGGTCCTATTCCTCACTGTGCACAAGGTTTATTAGTCGAGTAAAGGAATTTTGAATTCCAGAAATGAACACGATTTAGAAATTCTTGTTATAACGTACATAGTCTGTCATTACAAGATGGTATAGGACGGAGGACCGTCGTCAATAAATCAATATATTTACGATATGATTAACAATAATACAATTAAAAGCGTTCATCCTATAATCCATCCAAAATATGAACGTGTTACGTAAGATACATGAGTCGCCGCGCGAAGTAAGCAGAACACAAACTGAGTCGAATTTTTCACGCTTCCATGGTGAACAGATATTCGGAGCCAATTTCAACTTAATACGGCGAGAGCAGCTCGGGAATGTGGCACGTATTCCTTCTTCGGTTGAGAGCGTTATTGCTTGCCCGTATCTGTCATATGGTAAATTTAATGTTACCCACATCCTCCGCATACCGCATATACGCCTTGAACCTTATGAGCTATTACTAACGTATTGCATTTCGACGCTGTTACGTAATTATTTTGACAGATGGTTATCGCGTGTGGACGAAAATGTATTACGTTGGATTTTTAACCGACTTCAAGAATAGGAGGTACTTCATTTGTGTGATTTTTGTATACAATAAGCGACATCTTAAATTATGTTTTAGGCCTAGCAAAAGAAAAAAAAGTGGATTTTATCACGCGTTTAATTTACTTTCTTTGTCTTCTCTTTCCTTGAAGTATCGAATTTTGCCTTTTCGGCTCTGCGACTACGAATTTTACAACGCTCGTGCTCGCAGGGCTAACTAAATTTGTCTTATTCTTAGTTTTGCCCCAGGAAAAGCAGATAGAATCCGTAAGACATGTTCTATATTTAATTGTACAGTACACATGTAAAACCGTATTTTAAATACCCTCCACTTAGGAGCCTGCTGGAAAAATTTAATTTTGAAATAAGTGGTGCCTTTGTACTCAATTTTCCTTGTATCATATGTTTATTTCCATGTGTTCATGTGTATGTAAATATATTTAAAAAAATATTGGTTTATTTAATAATAAACTGTATTCGTGTTAACACAAGAAACTGTTTTATTGTTCCTTTTGCGAGATTTGGAAATTTCTTCTCAGAAGACTAACTTAATCAATCTCCTAAGAATAGGGGAGTTAATATATATATATATTTTAAATAAAAACAAATATATTTACGAGTACAAGACTTGTACGTAGTTTTGCCATGGGGCATTCACGTTGTATAAACAACTGCATTTACTGTTATAAGAAATTTCAGGTATAGACTAAACAGATACACTATACATTTTTGGCCCTTTCAATTTATTGATAATTTTTTTAAGGTATCTATGATAAGGTTTTATTTTCGGTGCTAGGGAGCGAGTTACTGCGTAGGTTTTTTTTAGGTAGTACCTAAGGGTAGCCTGGCTTATAGATATGAGTACTGATAGATAACCACAATGTCATAATAATGTCCTCCCGACCGAATCCGGCCACGGCGGAGGATCTACAAGAGATCAGCCAAGTGCGCAGGATATATTATAGTGCACAAGCGTTTGCGCAGACACAGGTGCACTCAC
>DWHO01002293.1:0-13611 GCA_018247575.1 Eurytides lysithous rurik
AGAATGCAATAATATTTTGGACAACCGACTGCCGACGTGGCCTAGTGGTATGGGTTCGCGCTTTAATTGCATTAAACGTCTTTTTATTGTGTTGAAATACGCGAATTTCAAATACATCCGTGATAGATGCCGATTTGGCATACCGCTGTAATAGGTGCTTTTACCTTACCTAGGGGAACAATTCTCGCCGTCAATTATTTATTAAGCGGCGACAATTCCACCATAGTTAAACCGTTGCAAAGTAACTAGTTATAGTTTCGCGTAATTGTCAACACTTAGGGTAATTCGAATTTGCCAAGCGCGTTCGCGTGGGGCCTGTGCCGCGCACACATTACTATTTGTAATGAGACTGTAATAATGGCGGTGTTTATTGCAGCTTAGTCGCCGGGGACCCATATTATCGTGCATATATTATGCATTAGTTTCGCTTACTTTTCAGTTTAAACAGGCGCCCACAGCGTTATGTCGTTTCGCCGCTTTTCGGTTCGTGCTATAGATTTTTTTCATAGCGCCGGGCCACGTTCGTTTTCCACGACCTATAATTATTCTAATTACGAAACCCCGCCGTTTAAAATGGGAGATCCTCACGCTATTTTGTGGTTTTTTTTTGTACCTACTGTTGCTTTTCGAGTGTGGAGTGATTTCTTTAATATTGTTTACGTTAACTTTTCACGCAGTAGCAACGACAGACCGTTTCAGGAGTTTTTGTTTCTTCCCTGATAGGTTTTTTTGTCGAATCTTTTGCTCGATTTCATAAATCCTCTATCATTATTTTTATTTCAAAACGTAGAGTTTTAGGTAGTTTTTATTTTCATAATGTAACAAAATGTTTTAAAAAATATAGAAAAAAAAAAATTGAAGCGTATTATAAAGCGTAAAAACGTAAATAACAGCAAACCCAGCATGAGTAGCACCTAGTTTTAAATTTTCTTTACCAATTTAAATAATACTAACTTCCATTTAGAAAAAAAAAGGAAATGAAAAGTTTTCACTTGACGTTTAGCATGTTAAGTTGTATTTAAGTGGATAAATATCATTAAGAGATTTTATCTTGATCTTGACTTGTTCGAAATGTCGAGATAAATAAAAATAAAACCGCGATAAAATCCGTAAATTACTTTGTTTAATGATGCTTACGAAGTTTTTGTTTTTATAAATATTGCTATATGTAAGTGTACTATAACTATATATGTTCGTACACTTTAATGTTATGAAAATATCTCCCTTTCAAACCACGCAATTATCACGCTTGTCATGAAGTGATCTGGGGGCCGCGTTGAAAAATTTGATCCGTCCCGACCCAGGCTTGAACTTTGGACTCGATGGAAAGCTTTAGAAAGCACGGCTATAGCACGTATTTTAAGTTGACTCATCGTTATGATTACACAAATGAAACAAATTGTGAACAGTAAATGTACGGCACGTATTAAAGTGACATTAGTGTCCAAATTCGACTGTAATTAAATTAATTTTCGTGTTCATGAGCCATTATAAATTATTTTAAGCGTAATAAAATTTTTAGCTTTAAATTACACAGAGTTTGACATTAACAATATGGAACTAAATAACAAATGCTTTATTCTATCTAATTAAATGTATTTCAGCAAATATCATATTTAAATACTAGTTGTCTCCAATTGATAGCCGACGTAAATTTGGCTATGCCACGTTAAATACTATGAGAAAACTTTAAATCTGTATATAAATATAGATTATAACGCCATTGCTTTGGTTTATATAAAACATTTTACATATTCTATACTTTGTTTTTATACGCTATGGTATGGTTGATATTTATCACATTTGATAGTTGTTTCTTTTTGTTGTGGTACAGATATTGTTATAAAATTTTAATATTTTGTTTTGGCTAAGCAGAAGTTGTTATAACGTTTTTCATTAATCGGGATTAATACAAACAAGAAATATATAGTCATTCATGAACTGATTACGGCCTACGCGATTGTGTGATAGATATGTCTATCTGTCGTCTGAAAACTACGTCACCAGTTGTGTTGTGTCTTGTGATATATTTCAGCTTATTTTCTATTAATTTATTTAAACAGTATGCACAAGCGAGGTACATAGGCGGACTTAATGCCAAAGGTATTACCTGCCAGTCAACCTAACCTAAAGATCTATAATCTATAAGCATAATTGAAATTGATTAAGCCTTTCTAAGCGTACAGCGATACAAGGATATTTAAAGTTTTGTTTTATTATAGTTAGAAGATCCACGGAACTTAAAACTGTCGTCAATCAAGTAATAATGTCGCTTAGAATTTTTCTTCGACTATAACAAGTAATCACGTATACAAAGCAATAGGCCACCTCTTTCTTTATTTTATGAAAAAATAACAACTCTAATTAATACGCCGTATTATATGTTGAGTAACACCACCCATATAGACTTGGGATATTGGGAAGCTTGCAGTGCTTTTTGAGAAGGTGATTTTGGTTACCTCACTTACCAGACGGACTAGTATTATTTCTCTACTGTATACCTCAGTCCGATATCTTGTAAAGCCGTGCTTGTCTATCTCGATTCTTTTTAGTTTTATTACTCAGCGAGGAATGTTTATTGTTGATTGTGTTATTTGAGCCCATTGTGTTTTTAATCTTAAGGCGTTAATACCCTAATTGGTTAACAAATGACCGACTTACAGCATTGCAGCCCGCCACTAAATAAGTGTGAAATACGATAGGCACCTCAAGCGAAGCGTTTTAAGGAAAATGTCCTCTATTCCTATTCTAGTAAACACCATTTATAACAGAGGTAACGGTACAACTTTATCGTAGGACTGTACGCGCAACGTTATGCCACAGCCAACAATGGCCCTATTCTATGGCACGCGAATTCCGGGAACGAACGATTCCCATCCTCCGAGAAGAATGCCCCGGGTTTTTTTCTCCGCATTTCTCACGAGAGCATTTCCTTTTTTTTTCGCCCGCATTCCAGAAATGTTTACTTTTTGAAGGACGCAGGTAGACCGCTCCGCGTCGTACTATTACGCTAGAGGCAGACGTAACGTATTTTCGGTTCGTATTGTTGTGTTATTAAAATGCAAATACCCTAAGTACAAGAATTGCAAGAATCAAATAATAATCAATATCAAGATAGACGGGAGAAGAAAGTATAGTTTTATCTTATATTACGTTTTTCCTTTTTAAAAAAAAAAAAACAATTACATTCTTTACACGATGAGATCAGATTAGGATCTAAATATTTTACCTAAATCATAATTCGAATTCGATTTCTCAGAGATCACACGGTGTTAACAAAATAAATTGTTGTATAATGATGTATTTATTATTTCGTTATACAATGATTACTTGCCCATATTCAAGGAAAATTACTAACTTACTTAATGAACAAGTATTGTCAAGCGGAACCAAATTAAACATTTAAGACAAAAATTCAAGAGAAGCAGGGCTGTGCCGTTTAGGTTGTCTTTTATCTCAGTCTGTCCCTGATCATGAACATAATAAACGGTTCGAAACATCGAGGTATCAATACAATTAAAACGTTATTAACTACGTAAGTTAGTTTTGTTTTGATTGGAATTAGAATATTCCTTTAATTTTATTAGGATATTGTGATATTATATTATTTGGAGAGATTTTTAACTATATCGCCGGAATTCTGCAGTTGCTCGCTGACGCTTTAATGACATACTGGTGAAAATACAGGAAATAAATCATAGAATAAGCCAAGAAAAGCTGAATGCAACATCAGTATCTTAATTTTTTTTTTTATTGTCGCTTGACAATGATGTTGCATTAAGCTCTCCTTGGCTTATTCTATGATTTATTTCCTGTATTTTATATTAATGTACTTTTATAAACTTATAAAACTAAGTGTTAAACATCTAAATGGATCTCGTTTGACTGTTGTAATGGCAACATTTAAAAAACAAGATAACTCGGTTATATGCACAAATAACACAATAAAAGAGTTAAACATAACAATACTCGATGGATAGACGCCTTTCCCATATTAACATGCCTTCATGCTCGTTATGAATATACTTCGCAGTTGGAATGTCAAGGAGCTCGTAATGAATTCTATGGGCAAGACCACTGGAAGGCTGTTAGGTTCAGTCTCTAGTATTATATTAAAGAATATTGCAAAACAAAATAGCGGGTTTATTCAAATTTAATTCCAATTCGTTTACAATTCAATGTGAAATCTCTGTAAGTTGTTTTGACTGCGTCTTCATTCGGTATAAAGTGATGAGCTAAGTTAAATAGTTGGATTTTCTATTTAATACTCTTAACTTGCACCAAAAAAAAACTCATTCTTTACAATCGTTCCCTAGGTATAGTTCCTAAACTTATTAAAGCCTAAAACGAAGCTTAGCTTCGTTTATGATCTACGAAAGTGTGTCTTTATTTTTATTACCAGCCTAATATAAAATTTGATTTTATTTGATCTCAACGTTGAAATGTCATCCGGAGCCTCAAACGGTTTTCACGCTAAACTATAACCACGAAGTAAGCTAAAATGACAATACATTCATTTCGTTCAAACGCTTCCAACTGCATACGAGTCGCATAGAGATTCTCATCCGTCGTTCGTTCAATTACCGAGTATCAGCTACCGTCCGACGTGATAGGTTGATGAGTATTAAAAAAAAAATGTTTATGGTATTTGTTATGGTCTCGAGCCTCGGAATGAATTTTTAATCGGGCGCCCGGCAGTTGTGTTACGAAAGGGCCCTGTTATGGGGGATTTGGCCTTTAAAGTTTGTAACGTACTGCGTGCGCGGTAGGTTGGAATGTCTGTGGGAAAATGGGCGATCGCTCTTAGCTCTCGGGCGTCGATTTGACGTCTGTTTGTTTGGATTAGCCGTTACGGCGCACGCGTGTACGCTACTCGAAATATATGTATACACATTAGCTTGTTTCTCTAAAACCATAGATTTGTACGCACCTAAGCGACAACAGCAAGTTTAAGTAGGATATGATACGTTATTTTCAAATAAGAGTTGGTAAAGTTGACAACTCTATGGCCGTAGGCAGAAAATACAACGTCGCATCTGTCGGCGCGCTGCTCTATGGCGCATTCCTCACTCGTAACACCGGGAGCGGGTCGGTCGGGCCCAATAATAAGAATATGAGAGTAAAGAAAAAAAAAACGAAAAAAGGTAGAGCCTCGCGTTTCGTGCGCCCGGCCGCGGCCTTCTGTCGTGTGCTTTTTTTGCCCCATGTTTTCTTTTTCTCTTTATTTCTCTTTCGCCTCTTTTCTTTTCCCTCTCGAAGGGTTGCCAGGTGTCCGGTATTTTAAGTCCGTTATTCCTGTATAGTATACTGTCGTCGAGAGCGCGTGTTGTTTTTTTTTGTTGTTGCTCATTCCACGAGTATAAATTGTATATTGCAAATTGGATTTTTTTTCTTCGCCGTCTCAAAGTCTCTCGAACGGGCATTAATTATATTTTGTTTTAATACAGGCAGCCCTCCTTTAATCGCGTGTAATACTAGACTGCCACCAACCGGAATATGAATAATTTTCGTCGTATTATTTCTGTTTTCTTACGCGTACGCCGTGTTTTGATGGATGATATCACGGAGATGTTTTTGATATGCCCGCGACAGATATCGGAGTTGGGGGCATATCATAATAAAAGTAATAATTTAAGATGTTAATAAAAAAGCTCACTTGGATTTCATCTTTTTTTTTCATCAAAAAGGAGGGACTTTTTGAACTTCTCAAAACTCTCTGCTCCTCAATCGAGCAGTTTTTAAAATGTATAATTAAATTTCAAAATAAAATTTTGTTGAAAGTATATTGTTGTAATAATGTATACATATATCACATATTTGAAATTTGTATGATAGTGTACCTTAATTTGGCTGCTTGATAACCAGGCGCTTTGGCGTGTGTCAGGTATAATAGGTCGTGTTAAAGGTTTGTAAATGATTCCGAGTTCGATTCCATGACTGGCATGGTTCCACAGACGGTGCTCTTTTTCATGGCATACGTCTTCTAAGAACATGCAAAATTGATATTTCGATTCCTCCCTAAGATCGCATTTCCGAAAATTCGATCTTTACGGAATTTAAATTACATTCTTTTTACTCTCTCTCATTTTATTTCTCAAATATTTTCGGTCAGCTTTTTAAAATTGTTTCTAAATTTTTTTCACAATTACTTATTCAATTTGATAATCTATTATACTTTGATAATAAGAATTCCGTATAGATTAGAAATTAGTACGAAAGTTTTATTTGAATTTTAACTTCTAATAATTATAATAGATGGCGCCACTAGGTGGAAGCTTAAGTTTAATACTTAACCTAGAGACATGCGTTGAAATCGCGTGACGTTTTTTGGTTTTAATTTCGAATCACAAAAATTGTTGTTTTCAAAACGGCCAATTTTGCTTGCGTTCTATGATTTAACTTCGGGGTAACATCTACGCAGCTCGAGGCACGTGTCGCGTCTCTTTTTAATAGTTATAATTTTTGTCATATGCTAATGCGGCCCGCCCGCGGGCCTGGACTTCTCCAGCTCTCACTGTAACAGGCTCTCGTGATGTCGTGCCATTAAAATCTGACAGACACGGCTTCATTTCTAATTCTTCCATGAAAGTTGTTATTTTGACTGCGTGACAATAATAATAGCGAACATATGCTTGTGAAAGGATGTAATAAATTAGAACCCAGCAACTTGATTGCAAAATTAGAGATTATATTATGGTAGGTCTCATACGAGGTCTTTATAAGATTTGTATGAATACATCTATAATGAAAACAGCGTTATATGAAACATTTTCTTATTGCCAAAGCCGTAGAATTACGAGTGCCGAAGCGTTAAATTTAGAATTTATCTCAAATGAATTTGCAAAATTTATCACAGTCTCGGCATAATAGCAATCGGGAAGAAAAACGTGGGCAAACAATCCGAATTTACGACCTATTTGCGTCGCTGAGCGGACGTCGCGGAGATTATTGTGATATAACGACGGATTGTCTGTGAGTTTGTTGTGTCTGCGACACCGGTCGGCCGGGCTGCGGCGTGAGGCATCTCAGGAATTTTAATCGCATCCAAGCGTTGGCCCGGTGCTCGCCATCCGAACGCAATAAAAACGAAACGTCCCACCGGGGCCGAGGGCGGCTTAAATTTCGGATGTGCACTCGCTCCTATCTAGCCCCGCGGGGCCCTTTTGTTTTATATATCGAGCGTCGATTTCACGCGGCCAGCCGGCCCGGCCGGCGTCCGGCGCGGTTTCGCGCGCTTTTCGAAATTCGAACGTGCTGCTGTTGTAGTGTTCGATTTTGTTTTTTTTTTCGTGATCCAAAATTGAATTTATTAAATGAAAAAATAAAAAAAAAAAGATTTATTGAGACGCTTTTCATCCAGTAATGTTTGTAATGCGTAATAATACGTAACTATTTAGTGATGTGCGTTTTTTTAAAGAGTGAATACAAAAAGTTTTCACGCTTTATGTCACGTAGGTGGAAAACTATACAACTAAGAATATTATTTAGTGGCAATTACTAGGTAAAGAAAATGGCGGTCAAAACGTTCTGTTTTCGTTAGTGTTTTAATAATTCTCATATGGTCGAAACTGTCTGTAATAGATTGTATCTATGTAACTTTTACTCACGTAACGATGTACACGGTTCACGTATGGCGTTATCAGTACATAAGCGAGTTACGTATTAAATTTGCTAGACGTCGATTGCATCGGTCCCTTGTACCTATTGTTTGCGCGTACATGGAGGTTTCTCTTAGAGGCAGGAATTCCTGTGTTTTTGTCGGGCCTCTTATACTTTCACGACAATACGAAATGTGGAGGGAAAAGTTCAGAGGCATAGAGATAATAATAATGATAAAAATACACGTGAAAACGATAATAAAAATCTACTTTCTATGAAATATGAATACGACCGAGTTATTAAACGAACATCCTGTTCGGAAGGCATTTTGTGGCATTCAAAATGGAACACGTAATAAAATTAGGCTGTATACCGCGATTTACGCCATAAAATTTAAAAAGCTACTATTATTAGAGGGAGAGAAAACTCCACCGTCCGTTTCCAAGATAGGCGAAGGTAAAAAAAAAAAACTTAAAATGGATGCGCGCGAGAGTGAGAGAGCTGTATTCGACAACTCGTATAGGTGCGAGCGTGACGGTCGAACGGTAGAATGAGTCGAAAAGTAACCGGTCTGGGGGAGGCAGATGTGCTCCTTAAAACCCCCACGGCAAACTTACAGATTCCGACAATAAGAGAATAATTATTAAGAAAAAAAAACAACCTCCACGGAGGATTCTGTACTGATTTATGTGACTATACGTTCTGCAGCATTTATTAATGTAATAGGTTTCGCTTGCAGCTTCCAACCCGTGGATTTTGGCTTCGGAACATTCTTCTTTTTTTTTTCGAGTTCTTCCAATATGAACGCTGTCACTCGCCGTCCCGCCAATTACAAATATGTCAAAAACTATATACATACGTTGGTCAGTAGTTGCGCGAAAGAAGAACAAACAAACGAACACCATTTCCATTTTTTTATTTGTATCCGTAACAATATTATACATATGAATGTAAGGATTTATGGCTTTTTATATAGAAGTTGTTTTAAAATTATAGGTTCTAACTAAGCTAACTATTGCTTCTCTAAACTAATTATTTTATAAAGATAAAATCTTTGCACAGTCAACGACCGCGGAACAAGCTTTAGTATTTTGATATATTTTTATAGAGAGACAATTCGAATGTATTAAGAAAATCCAAGTCATCTTACTATGAATATAAGTAGTTCCGTTAGCATTATGTATCCAGGAATAGAAATAGTCTTTGCATGCCGGTGCGAAATGTTTAACTATTCTCTATGCATAGATCACATTTCACGCGCAGACGTAATTTCCAGTAACGAGGCCCTCCATCTTAGTCTCAAAGGCTGACAGAACACCTACATCTTGATTCTCTTGAGACAGTGCAGTCAAGGTGTTATCTCTTGCATTTTGCATGCTTGTTGCCTTCCTTGCGCGATCGTAAAGAAATCTACATTATATGACTGCTATATAATAATGTACAGAACCCTTTAAAATCCATTCTAACCTTGGCGTTAGTCTTTCTAAAAATTGTTCTTGTACTACGATTTTTTTTAAATCTATCCGCCAATTTGTGCCCATATTCTAGTATATTATCTATTTAGTATTTTTGTAAGTCTTTATTTGACTCTCTTAATTGTACGGTTAGTACTGAAGTGAAATAAATGTCTTTTTTTCAAACGCTTGCTGCAACTATGCATAAACACAAGAGGCTATAAAAAAGGAAAGAACAACGTCACTTCGCCCTAATCGGAGAGAGAATTCCTTTAAAACACCTTAAAGAAACATGCATGTGTGTACGTATGTAATAAAAATCACGGGTAAAAGTCCATAAAACGATATACGCGCGAGTGCATAGTAAAAATCAACAGCAATAGATAGAGAGCATGCCATTGGACGTTACAAGCATAACACGAATGCGAGAACACTTACATTACAAGGCACTAACGTCCGTGGTATTAGGAAATAAGTTGAACAGTTCATCTTAATTTACGATCGGTTTTTACTCTTATTTTATCGGTGGATTTTGTTTATGCGCTAGTAAAGCGCCTATGTTGGTCGGGACCGTCGCATCGTACACACGAGAGTTGCCCAAACTCGTAAAACTTACGTCGCCACTGGACCGGTGACTACAATTGGAGATTCCTCTTTGAACACTTGGTTCCCTATTAACAGTGTACATAAAAGATCCACCTTTCGCCTATCCGCTACTCGGTTAGTCAAAAACTACTCCCATAACAACCTGTTGCATGATGCCTGACACGGTTGGTGCGGAGCCGGCAATGGTAGAAGATGTTAAAACATTCCAACTCGAACTTCAACTAACAACTTTACTACTATTCTTTTTTTTTCAATTTTTACACAAACAAGCGTACAAATACGGATTTAATGCCAAAGACATTCTCTACCGGCCAACTTTGAAGTGGTCCAGAAAACACATTAGTAACAAAAGGATAATTAAAAGTTTTTATTCAAATACAATTCAATATACTTACGATAAATATAAAAAATGTTTCTAAATACGTTTTATTATACATGCATAAGTGAATATATAAAAACACTTTAAAGAATTTTCGAAGATTATTTTGAACCGCTGTCAATTTTAGAGCACGATCATTAGTTGTAGAAGCTTAGCGACTCTCTCTAGTAATACCTTAGTTTACTTTTGTTACTGCATTGCACTGACACCGCACCATTATCCGCTTTCCCATAACAGATTGATCCTTGTCTCGAAAGAGTTAAGTTCTCTTTTACATCTAGTTTTAGATCGAAGCCGTCCGTCATTGATTCGAACTGAATTTTTACCGGCGTTGCATTGAAGATGTTGTTACAATGAGATTAGTACACCGGTCTGGAATTTAGGCAGTCGGCCAAATTCTACATCGGACTTTACATTTGATGTTTGTTGTTGTTCGAACGCGGCTGCCGATGAGGTTTCCACGATGGGATAACGTACATGCTTTAATCCCCACCTTGTACCTTCATTTTCGTAATGAAACCTAATTTTGTGGAATATTTTTTGGTTAATCTTTTTCATTTGTCTCTATTGTTACAACAACCGTCTTTAAAGCAAAAGTACACGAATACTTTTGCCTCGACACTAGCGTAATTTAGATAATCAGCCAAAGAATAAGTGTCTTTATTATGTAAGACTACATCACTACTCGTGAAAGAGGATTAAAGTACCTAACCATTTAAGTTTTTCACTTTAGAAGAAAATGTAGTACGGCTGAAGAAAGCCGATTAATTTTATATTAACACATCCGTTCTGTCTCATTTTTTAGCCTAAAAAATGAAGCCCAATAGCCCTTGAGGAACACAGCAAGACATTGTCTACTTGGTCAGCGGTTTTTTTTAAATAAAATTGTGATTGCCCAATTGTTCTAGACGCTATTCTTCGAATAATAAATAATCCTTTCCGATGGACTCGTCGATTTCCCTTAAAATGATTAAAGTGATTCCAACTAAAAATATCATTGTAATGGACTGCTTAAATAAAAATCGAGACGTGCGTTTTGCCGTTTAATTCGGGCTTTCGTCGGTTTGTATCCGTTAAAAAACATTCAAGCATTCTGCCCAAGCGCGAACCGACCGGCCCACGCACCGAGAATTCCACCATAAAACCGCGCAAATTGATTACGTGGAAAATCCGAGAAAATCGCACTCTAACAGTGCGTAATGACCGTCGCGCCACATGTGAAATTGTGCGCCTTTTTGCATTCCACCGCCATAACTACGCCGCCGAGTCGGCCAACTCGACACATTGTGCCTGTCCCTTAATGTACCTCAATCAGGTTTATCATCGCTCTCCGCAAGGCTCGCTTAAGTGTTATTTATAGACGCGCCGCGTTCCATATTCGAAAAACCGAAAATTATTCGTCTCGAAAGCTAAAATCGTAGTTTCCGTTTGTTTCGAAGCGATTCGCGGGCCCACCGTGGACCCGGGACGCGACGAGGTCACCGGGGTCCGTTCCGTTACGGGCGCGGGTCCGCGCAACAGATGCCCGGGGGAGGGCGGGCGGGAATCGACCTCCGAAACGCGCCCGAGATTGCATTCCGCCGCGCCGCGGCCAGTCGTAGCGCGCCCTTTCCGGGGTTAAGATGTGCCGGACGCGGCGCTCGCTCGCCATGTGGTCCCAGTCCCCGGAGCTCATCGCCCGTATGGTGCGCGACTACGGAGTCAGCGTCGACCCCGCCACCGCCGGACCGGCCGGCTTGCGTGTTCGCGAAGAGCCCCCCTACCAGAACCTGGACGAGCTTCGCAATAGGCCGGAGTACGCCAATCTGATCGAGATCAGCCGCGAGCATGGCTACCGACTGTGCCCCGAAGGGCAAAACCTGGAAGACGAAGCCATCTATGAAAACATCCTCTCCGTGCGGCAACTGCGCTCTGCGGAGGTTCGCCTAGTCCCCGTCTCGGAGGTCCCGTACTACGAGGGTCAAGGTTATGTGGCGACACAAGTGCTCACCAGGAACGGCACCTTCCCCCAGTGCCCGCCACACACTTGGAGCCGGCTGCAGCAGGCCGCGCGTCTCACCGGTTCCTTGCGGCTGTTCACAGTAAATATCGCCGAATTTTTTCTCTAGCAACTCTTCATATAGTGGATACAGTCCCATTTACTTCCGCCCATTTACCCGCGCGTTTATGTGCGTCCTACTTTCTACAACAACGCCTCATGTACGGGTATTTAAAAAAAAAACATACACAGATCGAAAATCGAATCGAAACTCTAAATACAGTTTCGGTCGAGTCCGTTCCAACGTATCATTACATCGACGATTTGTTTGAAACACAACAGAGCAGGATGCGTGCGCTCGCCGCGGCTGCTCGCTTTTTGTGCGCATTCCTCACAAAAAGTCTACGATCATTGTACATCTGTATTTGTGGCGGGTCGCAGAAGAGAAAAAAAAAACACACAGACGGAAAATAAGCAACGGAATTTCGCTCTAATGACTCGTTAATTTCGGCAATGACTCGATGGATCTTGTGTCGGCGCGTGAAATTGCGACCCGAGCGAGCTATGTTTGACTAACGATTGCCACAGCGCGATTATTTATTCATTTATTGTTAAACAAGAACGTGTATTAATGCACGTCGTAAAATTTTGTTATAGCAACACATGCGCGTTGTATCAGTTTGTGCAGCACATCCGCGTAATGTTAACTCATTCAAAAAATTCGTGCTTAATTTACTTATTTAACGGGAATAATGATGTCATAAATATAAAATTGAGAATGGCGAGCGATGCGTGGGAAGTTCTGTCTGCTTTGCCTAAAAACTTTATTAATCTTTGCTCATTTATTTGAGAAGAATTTTTATTTAATTAAATAACACTTTAAGTGTGTTTTCAAATTCACCTTAATACTTCATATCAGTTGCCTATTATGAGAAGGCAAAGACATTTTAACCATAGCGTGATCGAATTCTCTCATTTCATTGGTCAAGGAGTTTTGAATGAACAAATCACGCGCTTAAGCGAACCACTGTTTATTCCCGCAAGTTCCCTCTCAAATTGGTATTGAACTTCTTTTAGAATAAACTAATGGTGAAACATAATGAGACTTTTGGTAGCATAAAGTTACCACGAATATTGTTCACGCTAGGTCCTCGTCATTGATATGCAAAACTGGGATAATATTTGTTGGTTGATCGCTCTCCTTTCATGTTTAAGGAATGATCGTCAGTGACATTAAATATTTTTCATCCTAAAATAATTACGAAAAAAAAAATCAAACTCCCCAAAGCGCGCGAGCGGTGTCGCGGGTGAATCTAAGATTGATATGGCCGCATGTTGAATGCGAAATCAGTATTTAGTTCGATGTGGTAACAAACTTCTACTTACGACGTCAATATCAGACAATTACGCTTCTTTATTTCGAAAGAGATTTCAATGGTACTAGGTAATATCTGTTTGTAATGTTACCTACGCCACTGTTATATTAATCATTTTATTTTAATTTTACGGTGGTAGAGCTACGCAGCTGCTCCCGCTGCTGAATGGGCCGGCTCGAACCGGATTAGTACCACGACCTCACAGAAAATCGGCGTGAA
>DWHO01002294.1:0-13611 GCA_018247575.1 Eurytides lysithous rurik
TTTTTTTACTCATTACATGCTCCATATGCAAATAGCACCTAGCCTACTTAATATGAATACATTCTAAAAAGTTTTTTTGACAACCTTAGCATATTTCTCTGTTCACCCCCAACTTTTTAATGGTAACGAGACTGTAAATTAACCCGAGACTCGTAAAATAAAACCAACTTTAAACGCAAAGACGTAGGTATTTTATTGCAATTTAAATTTGCATTCAATTCCAAACATGTTTCTATTAACCCCGTTTTAAGGGGTATATTAGATTCAATTGGCTACTAGGCAATCCCAAGCTATGGTTTTGAATCCAGGGCCGTCAAGATATTTAAAAAGTTACCGAGACCTTTGAATTCCTCATTGATGTCACAAAACTTTTCACATATTTTTCCACATACGTTATTAATCCCTTCATATTAACCTTCCAGGTTTAATATGAAGGGGTCCGACATCCACGTTTCATCAGGCGTTTCCACTGTTATTAATTTAACCTACTAGTTAATCCGATATTTTTCAAGACAGTAATTAATCATCCAATCATCCTAGTGAAATAACTTTTATATCGACACTTATTTGAGAAATTATTGAGGGGACATTATATATATCTCTATGCAGAACACAGAGCCCCATAAAATTTGAATTCTTTTTAGTTAAATTAAAACTAAACGGCACTGCTCTGCTATGAGTTTGGATAGTGCTTACAATCAGGCACCGGTTCGACTTCTTTATTAATAAATTTATTCAGACTTGGTAGCGATACGAAAAGAACGGTTATCTAATTAGGGCCTCGTTCGGAAAGTTATGGACAAAGCCACGGAATGATGGTAAATTATTTGTTAGTTACTCCCTGAACATCGAGTTTCCAGGTTTATATTTGTTCAAAATTGTAGGAACATTTTGCAGCCAAAAATGAAACAGTTTTCTGAACTGTTTCATTTTTATGGATTCTGGTGAGGCGAATCGTGTACACGAAGGCCGGATTGGCCAGCTGGTTCGTCCCGAACTCAATCTAATACAGCTTGCTGAGACTCGTAAGATCTGTGCAGTCCCCTCCACAAATCATCCAGGAGCTAAAAGGACTAATTGCCAGGGTTATTAGCACGCAAAAAACTAGATAGAAGCTACTTTACATTTTCATCTTTTTTTAAATAAACGTAGATCTTGTGCTTTTGTCTGAGGTCACTTACTGTTTGGATTCGCATATTATTTCGTTAATTCCATTGAAAATTATAAAAAAAAAACGATATAATCCGCTTATATGCGTTGATAACAAGATTATGATGATAACGTTAGTTCAATTTCTAGGAAGATGGTAATGTAATAAGACTATTCACTTGGGTGAAAAATGAATACACCTAGGTATATTAATAGGTATCCATCCATCTATCACAAACATAGTTCTTGTTACTACATTTTATCCCATTTCATTAGGTAAAAAAAAACAGTAATGTAAGTCTTGGGAAAAGAAAAGTAAATCCCAATAAAGCAATAGACAAAACCGGAAACCTGCAAAGAAATTAAACATTTTGTTTTCAATAAACTTTTATTTCACATCACACTAATAAAATCAGTGGTAAGATTCGCAATTCAAGTTTAAAACGTTATTTTTGTTGGAATAAAGTTTTTTTTACGATGGAATGATTACTACAGTAAACCTACATTATTTTGAAGAAGTGTAACAGAATAGTTATTATTATAGGCAAATCTAAATAATTCCAGTACAGACAAATTGAAAAAAAAAAAGGAAAATGCAAAATAATGGTCAACCTGAGTAGTTACTTTTGTAACTGAATATTTACAATAGAAATTAGTGCATTAAAAGAAAGTTACGCAATGTCTACAAGCACCTTATATTATAATTTGTCAAATCTAATGCTAACACGCGGACAGACAAACATGTGACAAGTAGTGATTGGTGGTGAGCCTCGAACGATTTATTCTTTGGGTGGTTCTTCGGTGGCCTTTTCTTCGACGTGATTCCTTTCGGGCTCGTTGCCATCGGCCCACTTGCCGTCGTACTCCTTCCGGTCCACGTACCTCTCCTCCTCATACTCGCCTTCACTGCGGTGGCTGTTGCGTTCGGACAAACGAGAGTAGCTGTAATGACGATTTACTGAGCAAACAAAAAACTAAGTGCGGTTTTCAATTTCGGACAAACTGTTCCGCAAAATATCCGGGTGCAGGTCAACTTGATGTTGATGCTCGATTGAAGCCCCCCCATGTTTTGGATAAACAAATTTACTAATTAGTTAATTTTGACTTCAGCATTGATTGTTACACAACATCGAGAAGTATACCGGGCCTTTAGTCGGACCCATGTTAAATTGCAGTAGCAGCAGCAAATACTTCATTTCTTTATCTTTAGTTCTTATGTAAACTTTTACAATGTTCATGAGTGAAGAAAGACATTATATTTTGAGGAATTTGCTTCTATTATAATTGTAATAATTGTTGCATACATTTAAATGAACTCATTTGAAAGCTTTTACATACAAATGTACAATAAAGTAAAAGTAAAGATAACATAAAATAAGACACATATACACACCTGTCCCTGTCCTTATCACGCCTTTCTGGACTGTAAGATCTGGAGCGACGAGTTCTATCTGGACTTCTAGAGCGAGAATATCGTCCACCTCTTCTGTCCCGGAAGTCACGGTAACCGCCCCTATGTGGTAAACACACCGTTATATAACAGCACCTTGATTTAACTTTGCAAAAATAAGTTAAACTCTGAGTTTAATGAATGGGTTAACTGCAACATTGTTGAAAGCCTAAACATTATCCTTACTGAAGTATACTTTTACTTACAAAAATTAAACATGTAAAAGTATCTAAATAGAAGATCTGTAGATCACCCAATTAGATATTTCATGTAGTAATATCATTTTCTGAGCTCAGCTGTACAAATAAGAAAGCAATTCAGTGATTTTTACAGTACAAAAGTTCAATCGATCTGTGAAGTTTATCCAAATTTAATAACATTTGAAATTCGAGGGAGCCACCAAACTTTCAATCCCTTTTGTGGATGTTGTAGTTTGAAAATTCGTGTTTACAAAAGGGAAGCTAAAATTATTATGCAGGTATTCGATGGCGATGTACAGAGCTGTCAACTTCGCTCTCACCTGAAAGGTCTGCCTCTGCCGCCGCCTCTGCGCGGTCTGAACGGGCGACCGCCTCTCGACCGGTTGTCGCGCCATTCGGGCTGGAATCGCCTGCCGTCGTCGCGCCTAAAGTCGCCGCCGCCCCTACCGCGACCGCGGCTGTTCCCGTTGAACGTGTGGAAGCGTGGCCGATAGTAAGTGCCACGCTCGAAGCCGCCACGCCCGCGCCAGTTGCCACGCCGATTGAAGCGGCGCGTCCTACATATTGAAGAATATTTATTGACATGCGATGACGAAAACACAGCAACCGCCGATCTGGTGTTTTATATTTGAATTATACCATTACACATGTCAAAAATTATATAGTAGTTAATTGAAAACAGTACAACGCGGTACCACACAGTATTTTAAACTGCACGAGTTCAAAACTGCTTGATCTGTGCCGCGTTGCGCTCGTTAACAAGATAAAAAAGAATATCCATCTCCGTGTTCATCAATGCTGAAAAATATCTTTCAAAATTACTCATGAAGCTAAAATTAATAACACGAATTAATTTAATACGGAGCAAAATGAATACGGTTTTTTCCTTCGGTGAAGGTCATATTTAGTGGTGAGTTGTTAGAAACCCGCTTAGCAAAGGCTGTTTATAAACAGTAATAAGAGCGTGATGATGTGATGTTACTTACGAAGAGGAATCAATCAATACCTGTCTCTGGAGCCGGACCGCGAGCGCGAGCGGCTCCTAGAGTAGTACGAGCGGCTCGCGTCAGAGCGGGAGCGCGAGCGGGGCGAGGGAGAGCGACGCCTGCGCGAAGCCGGCGACGCGCTGCCACTCGACGCCGAGCGCGATCGCGATCCCGACCGCGAACGGTACTTGCGCGGTCGCGACCTAGTGGCGCAATTCTTCATTTACATAACCCTTATCTAACAACCCTTTGCGGACGAGAGAGATTTGACTTCCGGTCGCCATGATGTTTTGCGCGGTAAGGACGAGTATCGAGCGGGGGGCAAGGGATGTGTAAGATTGTATGTGAAATGTAAGACAATCGATGTATTTGCAAAAATCACCTCGTCCCACCTGACTCGGCTGCAATAGTCGTCGTCCGTAAGGGGTTAACGATATAAATTTTTTGCGCATTTTTGGATGAAGTATAGTTTGTGGGACTGCCTATATAAATTCAAGTACGCACTACACTAAAATTTCAAGTTTTATTCCAATAAAAAAAAAATGTTTATCAACAAGCTATTTATATTAACAAGTTACTAGCATAGCTTGTTCCAATTTGAACTTTTAAAAGTTTGTTTCTGAATTGAGCGAATCGAAGTCCTCTAACAAATTTTAAGCATTTATTAATATTATTAATTTGATTAATGATAAAGTTGGCGGTCAGGGCTGTTTGCGTAAGTTAAGCTTTCGTCCATCAACCGTTAGACATCCCGAAGCCCATTGGATGCGGCGTGTATACCTGCTCCTAGACCTTTTAGGCGAGCGACGGTCCTCTTCCGAAGAGTTGGAGGAGTGCCTGCGGGGGGAGGGCGGCGAGCGGGGGCGGCGCCCCGAAGGCGACGGCGGCTTGATGCGCGTCACGAACTGCTCCGGCCGCCCGTCGCCCACGGAGACTGGAGTCTCGCCCTCCTGCGCCAATCGGAACGAGCCGAACTTGTCTAACACTATATTGCCTTTGCGTACCTACAGATACAAAAGAGTTAATTATAAAAAAGCTATACACAAGATTACAGAAAAGAGGAATTTTCATATCACATATGACATACACACGTTTCATATTCACACCACCGTCGATAGTTGTGTTCAGATGAGCGTCATTGGTAAAACATTTTTTATTCTTATACAAATCTAATAATGCTGATAAATTTGTTCAATTTAATGTAAAAAAATACTTGCATTACTCCTAGCTGAAATATGTTGATAGAGGTAATCGACAAATTAACAATTATTTTCGAACCCGAGTTTGACGATAAAACTAACAGTGTATATGTGACTTATGTTATTTTGATCGCGTACACGTAGGACGCACAAGTGATGGCAAATTCCTAAAACTATATCGGAATGCACGGTGAATCAATTCCAAATTGATTAGCATATGAATGCAAATGTACCGGGGGATGGGAATGGTGTTGGTGGTGAGAGGGTTCAGTTCCTGGCGGATCAGGTTCTCGTGACTTGGGAGGCGGCGCACTCGGCAGCGGAGGTGCCTCTTTCATTGCCATGGCACGACGCACCGACACATTCTTGTCCCCGCTCGAAGGCGATGGCTGCTAATAAAAATTTCAAATGATATAAAAAAAATTGTGAAAGTCTGTTTACAAAAAAATAACGATAAAACGTATTTGAAATATGTGCGTTTTTTACATTCGCTAGTGAGTAAATGCCATGTGGGTTTAAGACATTTAAAAAATGGCCATAAAGACTAAGAGCAACAATTTTAATAAGTATGCAACACAAAAAATTAAAAAATGTGCAGTCTATTTCAATCTATCCAACTAAGGCAACGAAAGACGTAGCTGGATGCATCTTCACAATTTTTTGTATATTCACAATTCGGTGAACGATATGTATTATAAAAATTCATCCCTCACCTTAGACGGTTCCTGAGAATCGTCGGAGCTATCTTCGAATGCGTAGCGTTCCTTGTAGCCCTTTTGTACTGGAGTATCCTTCTTCTTAACCCTACTAGAAAAATAGGCTTTGTACATTGGCTACAAATATTATGATATTTTATAAAAAAGGGATGATTCTTTTTGTAATGTATTCATAAAAAAAGACAAGTATAGATAAAAAATAGTAGCATAGTATATTGTTAAATTGAAATTGAATAGTTAGAACCTTTCAAAAGTTTATTTTAATATTTACAAATCCCATTTAATATATGTGCATGAAAAGTAACACTAACGTCTCTTTCACGGCATTCATGGACATTTTCCACTTGGGTTTTTCGAGTGGTGGCAGCGGAGCTTGATCGATGGGGCTAATCGAACTGCGTCCATCTCGCTTGCCCAATACTTCTTTCTCCACCATAACATGATAGGCGCTCAGTTTTGACTCCAGTTCTTCTAGGCCCGGCATGTCATCTAACAACCTATTGACAGTTATTTTTAAATTAATATTTATTAAAATAAAGGTATATTTTCTATCTAAAAAGGTATATTTTTCTATATTCCAACTCCAAGTATGCCGCTAATATGGTATGTGTGAGGAATGTGAATTCTAAGTACAGTTTTATTAATAAGTACCTTTTATCACTGTGTTTTCTTTCATACTCCCCATCAGAACTGAGATCCCTCTTAGATTTTCCTTTTAATTCTTTTCTGTAAATTTAAGAGTTACCATTAGTACCTTCTTTTTGGTACTAGTGCAGAAAACATAATTTTTGGTCATCAACAAGAGCATTGACAAGCTTCTACTAGTAATTAAATTTTTACCCTTATACTTTCATCATGGGACTATGAGCACAAACCATCAAAAAAGAAATTTAACATTGCTTTCTCCAATTACTGGTCGAATGTCGATTTTTTGAGTTAAAAAGTTTTTCCACAATATTCTGTCTTACAATTTTCTTATGAATAATTGGAAAAGCTATAATCAATTTTGGGATAAATGCTAATATCGGTATCAATTTGAACAAAAAAGGATATAAAATATGCTTATAATTAATTACCTGATAGCATCCCTCAGTTTCTTGTCTCCTATACTCTCCAAATCTCGTAAGCTGTATTCAGAGCTATTGACAGCAGAACGTGCCAACTTCGCTTTTCGTTTTTCTTCTCTTTCCTGTTCCTTCCTCTTCCTTTTAGATTCTTTCTTCTTTTTCCTTAAAATCAAAGAAATAAGAAATGGAGAAAAATTCTAGTCTATTGAAATTTATGGACTTTAATAGTGTGATGATATTTATGAAATAAATACTGAACATTACTAGCAATTATTAAACGTAAATTCTTTTTTTAAACCACTTACTTATCCTTTTTCTTCTTCTTTTTTTTGTCATGTTCAGCACCAGGCTGTGGTTGCTGACCTAGTTCTTGCATCTTGCGGTTGCGTTTGTATTGAGCAGTCTCTTCCAGGAAGTTTCGAACTTTGTTTTCATAGTCAGAGTCTTCTTTGGTCATCTCTAGGAACTTGCGAACCTGATTTTAAAAAAGTATATATCAAAACTGTAAAATGAATAAATATTTATCTATATTTAAATTAAATATAACAGATTAAAATTGCACATATGACCTTTGCTATAGCACAGCTACCTATATATTGTTGTCTGCCAGAATAATCGCACTTACATTTACTATTATTTTAAACTTTTCACATAAAGTTTAAAATAGTAAAAAATTATTAAGAAAAAATTAAAGTAATGAATCAGGTTCCATGAGATATTGCCAATATCAGGTAATCAGAGGTAATAACAGCCATGGATGCTGTTTTAAAATGAGCTGGCTCATAAGAAATAATGAAAGCAAAAAAAAAAGCAAGTAATAAAAAATATTTAACCTATTTATATGTATTTTACATATTTTTAGTCAAAATATGAAAGTAACTTAAATTTTCTAGATGTGTATTATAGTAAGGTACTGTGTGTGTAATAGTAAGGTAATTATAATAACATAATACTTTTGTAAAAAAAATATTATTTTATTGAATTACAGTACTAATCATTAGCCATTGGTACATTATTATTTCTATTGATGCAATAATGAATATAGGCGATTACTTACTTTCATCTCGTAATCAATATCTGCTTGGGAACGGACTGGCACATTGGCTGGTTCTTCCACCGGCGGCGGAGGTGGTTGATAACCATAGGGATGGTTGAACTGGGAGTTGTGCGTGCGCGATGCAGAGTCGGCGTCACCCAGAATGGCCATGCGTTTGCTCAGCGGCGACAGCGAGCGTTGCCGTTTACTGTTCGACTGTGAACGCCGCTTCTTCTTCCGGTTGGGTCCTTCAGAATCTTAGGCAAAACGAAATTGTTTAAAAACGGAATAAAACAAGTTATGTATACATAGATTAGTTTGTATTAAAATAATGCCATGAATTGTATTAACTGGTTAATCATTTCTCTACCAGTTAATCCAGTCTTAAACCTGTTAAGTAGGCATGGCAATAAACACTTATTTTTGGATTATTTATGGATCTATATCAGTGTTTTACATTTCCTAGACAATATTTGGCGATAAATTAGTGTTAAGATATGGATGTAATTAAAAGAGGACATCCCATTAAAATATAATTGTTGATAGGCAGGTAATATAAACAACTTGCAGATGCCTATATTCTGCTATATATATATCTGTCAAGTCAGTTTTTAAATTACCTTTACTGAGACTTCATTTTCTGAGAACCTATTCCACACTCTTGCTACATAGTTCTGCTTAGGAAGTGCTTATGGGGGTTGTTTTTATACAAATTTTCACTTGCTTGCATCTACCCAGATATAAAATTCTATGAAATTTAAGCCTAAGATAACCAAATGCCTTCAGCCAAAGATATGAGATGGAAAACATCTTTGCCCAAATTTTTTTTGAAAATATGATTCTTTAAAACAGATCCCAGGTGTGCTTGCAGTAACTGATTGGTAGTAGAATAAAAAAAGCAGTAAAACAATAGTGGCAATGGCTTGGTACTTCCCAGATGGACACTGCATAACAGCTATTTTGAAACTATCTTACCAGTAGTATCGGAAGATGAAGATGATGATTCTGAGGAAGAACTTGAACTTGATGAGTCACTAGATGATGAGGATGAACTGCTGGACCTTTTCTTCTTTCCCTTTCCACGCTTTTTCTTCTTCTTCTTATCTTTTTTCTCTGTTAAATTTAGCAACTGCTTAAGCGTTTCTTTCATTTCAAACGACTTTGCTCCAGTAAGACCAGGCAACAACAGCTCCGCAGGCTCTATCAATGGTTTGCTTGTAGATGTCTTGCTCTTAAGGAAATCCAATGAGTTTTGTGCTTCTTCATGAAATGGTATTATAGCTAAACAATCTTCATATGCCTTCTGTGCTTCAGTTATTTTGTTTTCATCTTCATAGCTACGTCCCAATGCTACTAAAGTCTCCCCCAAATACTTTCGAGCATTGGCATGATTTGGATTTAATTTCAACGATGTCTCAAAGTCTTCTATTGCTTTTTTAAAGGTTCCACTATTTGCATACAAGGCACCCCTAGCAACAAGTCCTTCAACATTTCTAGGATCAATACTTAATGCTTTATTCAGGCACTGGAATGCCTCTGAATGTCTTCCAGCTTTGAAATGTTCTATGCCTTCTGCTACAGACCTGAATGCCCATTTGCTTGCTTGTGCCTGGCGAAGTTCATCTGCGTATTCCGAAATTGGGAAGCCCCCTCTGTCAAAAGGAATTAATTTTATTAAGATATTTTCAAAAATGAAAGAAAGAAAAAAATTAACAATATATAATACATATAAAATACCTTAAAGATGCAAAATTTGTACAATGCATGTTGGCTATTCCAAGAAGTTCAGAAAGATATTGAACGCAGTTAGGGTTATTGAAGCCAGGGCTCTTCTCTAAAATAGCTTCATAACTTTCTCCCTTCATATCCAATGTTTTCCTGTTTAATGGATAAATAAATTAATGGATTGTACATTTCACACAAGTATGTCTTTCCTTTCTTTGTTATGTTACGAAGACATTCCAATGATACTTAAAAACAGAAAGTGGTTAAATAAATAAATTTTAGTTTTAACATTAAAATCCTATCAAAACTGTCTGCGTAATGTCACACGAACATAATCCTCACCTGTTCCCATGAAGCTGTTCTAAATATGTTATTAAAAACATTTGACGAATAAACATAACATCATAGATTAGGTGATGCCGCCTCAAGATGTGACATTAATATTACCAAAATTGTCTCAGCTATAGTCACAACGCAATGTAGTAGGTATTACAAACAGGTCTTGGGGATCGTTGCTAAACCTAGAAAAAAACACCCTAAAGTAATGGCAAAAAACAGTGTTTCCTTTTATGGCTAATAAATTGCCATAACAAGAACATCTATGCCAACAGCAGCAACACCATGGACAGCTACATTTTTCTTTCTTGGAAAGCCTCATATCAGCTAAACAGATAAGTGCCGGTGACTAGTCCATTTTATTAGAAATAAATAACTCCGACATCCCAATAAATGTTCTATACATTAAAAGTCCAATCAATTGTTTCAGATAATTGCTGGAATATTAAATATTAACTTTAATATAGAATTATAAGAATCCCATTCATAGAAACAATTCAGTAGTGAACCCTGTAGTATAGTACTGACCTTCTCCATGAGTAAAAAAAATATGTACTTTCAACTCAAATTTATATTTGCATAGTATCCATAGACAACAAAACACTAGAATCTTCAAAGACAGCTTACAATTTACATCCTTCAAATTCCAATTATTTAATGTTTCAACTCTCAATGAATGGCAATGTTATCATGCATATCTATTGCATAATTTTTGAGTGAGCAGTGTAAATTTGTACTGAAATGTGATCAGACACTAGTGAAAATTCACAAAATACGACATTTTCTTGAGCTCTCAATTGTGTGGAAGTTGATCTGAGACAATAAGCAGTGTTGTTTACATCACATGTTCACAAATTCTTCTAATGCTCTATAAAAGCAGCGGTATTTTTTTTTTCTACATTCTGAAGATAATTATCATGTTCCATTATTTGGTCCATTTTCATTAAATACACTGCACAATTAGTGCTTCTTAGTTCTTTTTTAATATTAAAAATCCTTGACATTATTTGGGTATTCTTCACTTGTGATGTTTAAAGTTCAGTTTATTGAGCCATTATGAATATATTTGATACCACTGATTTCATAAATCTTCACAAAATAACATTAAAATATAAAATTGGCACATATAAATTGTGAAATATAACAGCAACAGTTCTGCAAGTGTGAAAATACTTTTTTTAATTCATAAAGTTTAAAAAAATACATACTTGTAGATTAGAGGAAAATCATCAGTGCTGAGAAGTCCCAGAGGTGGCTTGGGCGGCGGGTCATCTGGGCCACGAGTAACTCCTTTCATGCCGCACACCATTTTGTCAGTATCTGGGATTACTTCGATCACTTCACAGCAGACTGTGTCATTCATCAGGTAATTTCTTGACACGTTTTTCTTGTCCACCGCTGGTATAATATTTGCAACAGGCAGGAAGGCCTGATAAAACAAAAATGATTTAATCTTCTTTTAACTTTTAGAAGGGAAAATTAAATGCAATATTGATTGGATTTGTTGACAAGTGTCTTCTGCTTTAAGATAGGTGCTATTGTTATATATATTTTGATTTTTTTAATTGTGGTTTGTCTTAGTTTTTATGTAATAATTGTTTCTTTTTTATGTACGGATTATACCATTTCAATTCACTTTATATTTATTTGTTTATTTTTCTAGTAGATTGTTAGGTTGTGTGTGTTGTTTTTTTTATTTGCTGTAAGAATACATGCTGTATTCTCATCTAGTAGTCTTCAGTTAAATCTTAATTTCTCAGTGTATGTTACACTTTATGTTATTACTGTTGTCTGTTTTGTGAAACATAATAAATAAAAAAAAGATTTTAATTCTAATGCAATAAGAAATAAATTGGTAACATTATGCTTACTTTGCTGATTGCGCAAGTTTGAGATTTTTCTTTGATTGATTGAATAATTTTTATTATATAGTGTTAATACCTTCACATTGATATCAGCAACAAGTCTTGAAGTAGGGCCAGCTGTACACAAGACCTTAAGCATAATTCCAGATTGTGTCCTGTTGATGACGGCTCCAATAATCAATTCACCTGTCTTGACATTCTGTAAGATTTGTATATATTAATATGTGAAGGGAAAACTTTGTAATTAAGACAATATATTAAAGAGATTTGTCGCAATCTTAAAAAATTATTTTTATGAAAAAAGTGAATATAATCATATAAGGGAATATATTTTATTCATACTATTATGCCACAGATAAATCAACTATATTATTCAATGAATAAAGAGGTACTCTTTGTAGAAAACCTCCATTGGTTGATTTGACTACTAGCAGTTAGCTAGTTATTATAACAGAAAAAATAGCTATACTTACTTCAAAAAAATGTCTCAATCTTGCAGATTTCTCCACATTTAAAAATGTTTCAAAAGGTGGCATAAGCGCATACAAGTCTGAAAGAGTAAATTTTTAGATTTATAGATAGTTTTTTTCCCATTCAATTTCAATTAAAAAAATATAAAATTATATTGTATAAAAAAATTAAAGGTAACGTTAACATAGTAATAAAATATTATATTTACTGTCTTCTGGTGTAGTTGCATCCACTCCTAGGCTGGATGATGATGGAGTTTCTTCCATTATTGACGAGTCAAATAGAGCATTTGCTTCTTTAGCAATGAACTGATGAAGTTTTAAACGTTTGCTTCGATCTTGAAATGTAAGATGTTTGTGCCTTGACTGGTACACGGCAAAATCTAAGCCACCCACGCCAATTTTTGATAAATCGTCTTCCCCTCGCTCGGACTCCCACGTTTTCTGCAACTGCTGTCCATGATAGTTTATGGATTGCGCCACCAACGTCGCATCCAGAGTTGTCTCCATATTACCCTGGAATATTTTAATGACGAAATTAATTTCTTTTATACCTCATTCTTTCACGCTGTAACGACGCCATTTTGATAGATTTATACTCAAATAACCCATTACCCAAATAATCGCGATGTATTTACATTAAATGAAAAATTTAAACTCACCGATCGTTCAAAGTTAATAATAAAGTTGAACAAACACGTTGTATTTCACATTAAACATAATACTGTTTTAATATTTTATATATCACGCCACTAAAAGCTGAGTAAAATGGCGAATGAGTCGGTGATCAGTGTTGCCGTTAGGACAATCCAGTTTGTGGCTATATTAAAGAAAAAAGTTGCCAGTCTTGAAAAAAAATTCCACTAAGTGGCTAGAATATTTTTGGCTTACTATCCATTGACTATTGTTATTTAAAGTATTATTATATTTTCGGGATGAGGATGAATAGGTTTAATAAAAACATCTAATTGTATTAGTAATCGATTTATTAAAAACTGGTTATAATACTTATAATAAAGTTTATACTTAAGTAGTAAAAAATATAATTACTATCTAAGTATGAAGTTAAAAATTAAAAATCAATTTCAAGGTCCACAATATCATTTGAAAATTTTGCAATCTCTTCGTCAATGCATGATGATGTGGATGGCATTTGAGTTTGATTGATTTGGACGTTTTTGAGATTTTGATCAAAACTTCAGGTGACAAAACATAATTTATTTATTATTTTCATTTGATTTCTAATCATAATTATGGAGTTAAGTGATAAAGAACACATTCTGTTTCTTAATTTGCTTTTTACTGTGTTCATCACACTGAAGAGCCTTTCCACTTCCGCTAATGAGGAAGAGAAAATACAGCAATGGCCACATTAGCTATTTCTTGAAACTTATTAACCACTGCTGCATTCT
>DWHO01002295.1:0-13610 GCA_018247575.1 Eurytides lysithous rurik
GTATTCGGCCGAATACTGTATGCTATTCGGCCTAATGCCGAATATTAAAAAAGTGACCGAATAGTAGCCGAATATTCGCGGCATCTCTAATTTAAACCATTTTCTTATCTTATTTTCAATTATATCTAATTGACAAATCAGAATTAAAAGTTGGTTATTGGTTTGATAGAAACGTTGTAAATGTCCGTCATTTTCGTTCATATCAAGGATATATAATCATACATACGTAAGTTTACAGTAACATCTCTTTAAAATCTCAAACATTTTGAGAGCTCCGCCATCTTCTATGTTATTTTAATCTTCATACACTCGTCACAAAACTTTTTTCATATAACAATGTTCACAGCGAACGGACGGACAAACAGGCATATTCGAACTCACATATATAACATTTCTGACAAATATTTGTCATGCAATTACGTGCTCCGTGTAGAAACGAACACACAACTTACGATGCAAGATCCAACATCTTTGCAATTTAGAAGAGATTCGGAATTTATCTTGAAATGTAATTGATAGGAATAATCTATAAATAATACATCAAATAAAACATACCCGAACTAACAACAATACCATTTATTTGGATATACAGTTTTTACATGTAGCAACAATTGTAGGATTATATTGGCTAAGTTTCCACATTATAAGTTATCGAAAATGTTTACGATAATATCGCCTCTAAATGCTAAAATTTTCGAAACACTAGACATACATAGATTTTATTTGATAACTTCGATGAACGCAACGAATAACCTCACTACAATATACATATTTCTAATCAAGACGTTAAACAGCTGTTACTATATGATCTACATTGACGATGAAAATGTATTTCCTTTCAAGGAGATAATTATGATACTACCGCAGCATTAGTATGTATTTTAACTTTTAGTAATACAAGGTTCGTATTGTTCGTTGCTTCTAGAGTCATCTTTTATATACTTTGAACAATGCAGCGACAATAAATGGCGGCAATTATGCATTTTTACAAGCCTCGGCTTCCGCTCCAATCATTTTATTAAACGTCTCGCAAATAATAACAATAATTTAGTAACTAAACAAACTACTTATTTACACATACGTTATTAATTTGACAGATAGTTTCATTCGAATTTTGAAATTATTTATAACAATCACTATTCCATTCCATTCGTCTTTATATTTATTAATAGAAAGAAACAACTCCTAATATAAAAATACGAAACAATACATATAAAATATGCATGATATAACAATATTTATCAAGTTTTTACAAAACTTGTAAGCAATAGACACTTATTAGGACATAACGCATAAGTTCTACAATTTCTATTGTCATTGTCACAATTCCATACTTAGTTAAATACCTAGTATAGACCTTAAAAATATTAAACAATAAAATACATATTCTACAATAATAATAAACTAACAATGATATATTTCTGTCTTTTAAAATAAATGTATATCTTCGTAACATATATAATACTGTGAGTATTGTGACAACAATACATAACATACACAATACTGTGACAATATCCATACTTAAGTAGCTTAAAAAATCGTGACACATAAAAATATAACAAAACGTACAATATTAATTGGCAAAACGGGAGATATGTTATATATAATATATGTTCTATAACATATTCGTATATTTTGGGAATTCATTCTAAGCAGTTCTGAAATTTTGTGAGTAGTGTTTGGTGAGTCTGGATTAAGACAGCTTTTCAAAAAACCTTTCACTACAAGGGGAAACCTTTCACTACTATGTTTTATAAGTTATTGCAATTCAGTTAGAGTTTATTGTTTGTTTACCAGCAAATGCTATCTTTCAGAACAACTAAGAATAAGTTTCCCCTACCTAAGATTAATAATGTTTGTTATAATATCAGTTATTTAAAATCAAAAATATATCTTTTAAATCATCAATCGAGTTCTAGGAGCATTAACTAGTAAAATTATCGCGAATAAATAACATACGATTTGTCAGTTAAATGACGAACTCATTAATTTACTAATTTCTCTGGAAGAAAACTATGAAATTGTAAAACAATCGCTTTGAGCATTACAGTATTTCAGTATAACAGTTAATGATAATTCTAAAATTATTATTTGTAAATAATTAGTACGATTAATTAAAATTAATGCTTTGGCAACAAAGTACGCATACAAAACAAACACACCCACAACACATTCACAATTTGTACACTCTACTTGTCAACAATCTCACATCAAGAATAGCAAATCTGAGAGCGAGATAAAGTTCACGTAAAACATCGAATACATTTGAGCTAATTTAACAATACTATTAGATTACTAGTAGACTACTAGTACTATAATTTATTAAGATACATTCTTAAACCTATGATGGAAGACGTAATTTTTTTTGATAGATTACATTTAGAGGTAACAACACTATTAATAATATACTTTAATTCTGATCAACGCTAAACATAGCCATTTTTAGCAAAGATATAGGTATATAAAGCATATATATATATATATAAAACAGCACTTAGTATATAACACATGACATGACTTTCATGACATTTCAGATAAGCAGTCCTGCGTTATTTAAATTTAATTTCAACGTCAATGTAGATCGTAAAACAACAACCATAATGCACATTAAGACAGACTCACAAGTAACAACAACCTCACATATACGTGTAATGAGATTAAGATATATAATGAGATACGTAATGACATTAATATATATAGATATATAATATTTGTTAGATAAAGAAAGGACGCTGTTCTTAGCAGACAACAGACAATAAAGTCAAAAATTAATTGGTTTAACTTTTATATAATTAACTAATTACAAAATTTAATAATAATAATATAAAGAAACAAAATTAAAGAACCTTTACTATCTTATTTATCATCTCAAAGATAACAATTTATATATGGACATAAGCATTTTATCTCCTGTTTTATTATGGTATTGTAAAATAGGGATATTTACTATCCCATATACACCATTTAAAAATCTATATTTCTATCACATAAAGCCAAGTACGAAAATATCGCGACTGATTTGAAAATATAGCATTGTTTAGACTAAATGGAAAATAGTTTTATCCTAGTCCATGTAAAGTTTTACTTACAAAGAATTATGAAAAAAATTAAAATAATTATGTGAAAAGAAGAAGAAAACAACTGTTATTAAATATGCTAAGACAAAGTTTCGTTCTCAAAAAGGTTGCACAGATAATAACAGACTATATTTATACGACGAATACAGTTATAGACAAAATATCGATTACATTTTGCCGCCATAAAATGACAGATCGGTACGCAGATTAAAAATGACCGATGTGTGCGCTTAGTCGACGACAATGTCGTGGCCGAGGCGGTCCATCTCGGAGAGTAGGAAGTCGATGTCGCGCTCGGTGACAGCGGCCGACGAGATGATGTTGCGGAAGAAGTTCGGCCGACGGTCGTCCGGCTGGTAGCCCACCATCAGCGTTCCGGACTGCATCATGCGACCCTTCAGCTTCGCGCACACCTGAACCATTCGGAATTTGATAGATCAATGTGCTGTCTACAATATTTGACATACATAAAAACACACACATAAAAAGTTCAATATTGTTCTTAGAACATTGACCATCAAACCGAAATACAGTAACGCTTGCAAATTACTGTTGTACTAGTGTTGATATTATCCGAGGTAGACGCTAAGCAGTCATTCCACTAAAAAAGTTTCTAAAACAACAAATTAATTAACATTTACAATTATAAACAACCTTTTGAATTAAACGTAATATTTTTTATGGAGTAAGGGGAAAATACGCAGAGAATCGAACCCGCGGGAGCAGAAGGGACTGTCACTGTTGGATCGCCGCCACAAATGATCCACAGATAATGAATTTTAGAGTTCATTATACCTGAGTTTTTTTTTATGGAGTAGAAGGCAAACAAGCAAGCAGTTCACCTGGTGCTTATAGACATTCCCAACAACACACGTCCTGCAAACACGTAGCCAGCCTTTAATTTTTGCGAGGGGAGGGGTGATGAGGGAGGATTCGGTCACCTAGTTATACTGACAATGTTTGACTTTCAATTTTCAAGTTTGCTACTAGCCCGACAGTCAAGTGATACCCACCTTGCCGAGCTTGATCTCCTTGTCGCGGTTGTGCGGCAGGGAGCGCAGCTGGCGCGGGAGGTACCAGAACGATACGTTGACCATCTCTGGCTCCAGGATCAGGTAGAACTTGTCCGGCTGCTCGCGGATGCGGCGGACCATGTACTCTGAGAGCTCCATCAGACGATCCATCAGCCGCTCGAAGCCGGACGTTCCCTGGCAGCCAGAAATCAACTGCTTAGTAATAATGATATAGCGTCCTTCCGACCGATTTCGACCACGTCGGCCGATCTACAAAAGATCAACTAAGCGCGCAGGATATGTTATAGTGCACAAGCGTTTGCGCAGACAGCAGCACTCTTTCTTCCGTCACTCCCACAGCCCGATGGGACGGATAACTGACACGACCGGAAAAAGATCAGGTGCAGAAGCGGTGACATTGAACCGACCTCTTAATAACGACTTTTCGAAGCCACCGTTAGATGGCGTCGATAAGAAGCCGGGACCGACTTTTTACATACCCATTCGACCTTGCATTATCTTACTTTTCAGGCAATCGGGTGATCAGGTACAATAAAGGTGTAAAAAGTTAGCAAGTTCTATAAGTTTCACTGTATGGCGTACAAATTTATTAACAAAATTAAATTAAGTAATCAAACTAACAATAAATTAATCACTAAATCATCATTAAAAATTCACCAATTCCGTAGTACACTTTCCTAATAAAAAAATTCCTGAATCTTCTTTTAAAAAGATCGATATGGAATTGTTACATCCCTATGCCTAGTAATTAGTTGATTGACTGGACTGACTGGACCATGAGATAGCTATTACCTTGTAGTAAAATAAAATTGCTTTATATTACTTCTCGGTGGTAGAAGACTTGACAATGTCTTGGTATCACGCATTGATCCTGATGCCGTAAGGTTCAGTCTTTAATCCAGGCTTTTCCCAGCTGATAGTCTTTTATATGTATCGTATTTATGATTTATTGTCACCTATATATTGATATAGACTTCAATACTTTAGATGTTTATATATCAAATATAAAAGTGTTTTGTTCGTGCTTGTATTCACACCTCCAAATCATTACGGCACTACACACTATGATTAAATGCGTCATAAATTTCAAAATGAAGTTCTTAGTACTACAACAATCTTCTTAATGCCAATAATGACCGTGTTATTTTTTAAATTTTTAACTTTGGATTTATTTAGATACCTACGTGAAAGTGTATGGTTGATGTTTATCATCATTATAAAATGGAACGTAAAAGTAAATGATATAAACGTAGTGACTACATAGTGCTAGACTTAATTACATTAGGTAAACACTGTCTGCATAAATCGAACCTGTAATAGATCGTTGAAAAACTGAGGAATTCAATCTCGCGACCGTGCTGCTAAATATTCAAAACGAATGATTTATATCCTTCGCATGAATGGAAGTGATCATCGGAGTACAGTGAAAATCAAAGTCAAAGTTTTTTCATAATTGGATTGGTTTACAATCACTTTTTGACGTCAAATGAAAAAAAAAACTCAGTTCTGAGCAGAACAGGCGAAAGAAACTTAGCGGAACTTTAACTCTCTTTTTGAAATAAAGTAACGTTAAAAATTCTTTTATTTGACTTTAAAATCCTTTGCGTTTTTTCTTTAAATTATGTCAACAATTTTATTATTTGAATCTTAAAACAGCCTGGAGGCTATCATATGGTGGTACATTCCCAAGGTGCTATCTGCAGTGTAACCTACCTTGCCCCTCCACTGCAGCCACAGCTTGAAGATGTCGTTGTGCCGGCCGCACTGGATCACCTTGTCGCCGGTGTCGAATCGAGGGTCGTAGATTTTGTCGGTCATGAACAGATACTCAGCGGACATCGCGTTGCAGCTCAGTAATATACCCTGTGTTGTAAAATCACTGTTAAGTTACAATACTTAAAATAATACTTTTAAGGGTGTAGTACATTCATCCAGGTGGTTTCGTCCGGTGAGTGAGGTGACCGGTGGCCTATCACCTAATATTTAAACTGTAAAATTTTAATATCACTTCGGGTTAAGCGCGAACGTAAACAAGTGTGTAGGGAGATAGCGCGACCCTTTTGCTCGCAGTTTGTTTGATTTCGATTTATGCGGCAGTAGAGCCACGCAGCTGTTCTCGCTGCTGAATGGGCCGGCTCGAACCGGATAAATACCATGACTTCAGGGAATCTCGGCGTAAAGTGGAAGTATTTTTGCTTCCGCGTTGCGACCGGTGATTGAGGTGTCCGGTGGCCTAACCCCCTCCTCACTCCCTCCCGCTCCCTCTTCTCCCCTCCAACTGTACCATAATCCCTCCCTCTCACTCCTCATCAATTCCCCTCTTAAAGGTTGGCAACGCATTTGCTTGTTCTGTTGCAAATGTCCACGGGCGGCGGTGATCGCTTACCATCAGGTGAGCCGCTTGCTCGTTTGTCATCCTGCTCCCAAAAAAGGTACATTTATTTATTTCTTTATTGTAAAAGACCTTAAATGGTTTAAAGAGCAGACTTAATGCCTGTAGGCATTCTCTACCAGTCAACACCAAGTTGGAATTTAAAAGTGAAACTTCGAGCTAAATTAAAGGCTTAAATCCACTTCTAGTCGTTATCGAAGCCGTCACCCAGGTGTATAAGATCATATATCTCTATGTTGTATAATTACGGCGTTATTTTTGTAAATTGCCCTTTACACCGAAACCCAGTAGTGGTTGCTAGCTTACCCGAGCCGGACTCTGCAGGTCCTATATATAAGCGATTAATCGTAATCAAAATTTCTTCTTTCATATATTTTAATATTTATCTTCTCACTCGTCCTTACTATAAATCCAAGAATGTGAAATTTGATGACCCGTTCAGCGCAGTTGCTAAGCTATTGACTTCGGCGTCGCAGGTCGTGGATTCGATTCCCACCCGGGACAAATATTTGTACGAAGTACAAAGATTCGTCTCGGACCTGCGCGTTTGTCCGTATAAAATTCATGTATGTAAAAAACCCTTGTAACACATGATATTTCTATCTTACGATAAGGACAGCGTTTTAAAAAAGAAAAGAAAATTATATGAAAATAAGAATATGGTATTAAAACAAAGCCTGTAGTGATGTTAATGTAATTCAATAGGTAAATAATTTAAAATGTCATACTATCTAACTCAATTAAATAAATGAATTTATAAAACTTTTTTAATAAATCCATTGTTTTAAACAGATTGGACAAGTACATAATATAACAATTGTCATATATTAGAAAATGGATTCATAACATTTTTTTTTCAAATTACATTTATTTTTATAACTCTTTCTTTTTTATAATTCCGTTATCTACAAATGTTGAAAGTTAAGATGTCGGATTCGTAAAAACGAATTGTTTTAACTTATATGATATTAAATTAGATAATACAAAATTTTTTCTCGTAGACCGCTTTCAAAATTTCACTGATTTCGGCGAATTGCTGCTACATTTTTACCTAAATAAGTAAATAAGTTGTTTGCAACAAATCAATTAACTCGTTGGTCAGTAAGAAGTAGCATCAATGGTATATATAATAGAAGATAATGTAGCGTTTTGTTAACTGCTTAAAAGTTAGCCTACTATAACGCACTGGCTGAAACGCAAAACTACAGATTTTTAAAATACTTGAAACAAATATCTAGTTTCTCAATTGTTTATAAGTCGTAAAATATTTTTTTTTTAGGAAAATTACAACAGATTTTAAATAAATATAAGAATATGCTTAACACCGATTACTATTAGATTTTAAGGAGTTTCCTGTTAATCGTGTATCTTCGGAATGAAAGATTGCATTATAATGTCTAAAATATAAAAAGACTCGTCTAAATCGATTGACAATTAGCGGATATATCACATAACAAGCATCTTAAAAAATCACAAAAGTCTCTTTGTTTTTGTAGTCGGTTGAAAATGGAAAATATGTATATAAAACGAATGCTACAATGCACGTACATGTAACATAACGTATCCTTGGCACGTAGAAAAATAAGTGTTTTAAACAAAACCAACTTGTCAAAGGCAAACATAACAAAATATCAATCATCCATCGCATTGAATAAGTCGAAATTTCTCTGCAGTGGACGTTCAGACTTGTCGAGCGACTATGGCTTCATTCACAAGGTAAATAAAGGTGATATTGGATTAAAACGTTTTAAGTTATTCCGAGGACATTACGCCTTGTAAACGTCAGCTCAATATGCCCCGCAATAAATTTTCTCAGTCTCCGCCCCTTTGGTAGAGGTTTCTTTAGTGTTGCGACATAAAAGGGCAATAATTTATTTATTTTATCATTTTTTTTATTTAGTACTAGCCCGTGTCCACCAATCTTAATCAAGATTACTTAAGATAACTTAGATTATTATCGCATCAACTTTTTTTTCGTCTCTATCTAATTCATATAGTTTTTTTACATTTCATCTTTGTTTCAGACAAAGTCGACAACTTCCTTAAAATCCAACAATCAGTCTAATACATCTCATTTTTTTATTTACAATTGAATCGTTGTACAAAGAACAAGGTAACAAAGATGTTTTTAAAAGGCTGGATTACACATTAATGCGCAAAGAAATGTATTTACCCTTCTTCCTTTTACTTTATTTTACTATAACGTGCATGTTGAACCCCTATATATTTTGTAAAGAAGATCTAGTTGTTGAAAAGGCACTCCTTATTTTGGCTAGTGTTCATCAACAGCGCAAAGGGCCGTTTGACTCTAAATTTCATCTTAAATGGACACCGGCCAAAATGCCTCCCCATTCTAGGGTTAAAACAATATTCAGTTTTTTGTTTAAGGGACTTTCATTTATTGTATTATCTTTTCCGTATTTATTGTATTTTATAAGTATGTTCATTTATTGACAAAATTAACGGTCTTCTATTAAACTTATATATGAAAGGAACCAATCATCAACACTCGAACATAATATCTGAACACCATTTATGATTCTTATTTATAAAGATAGACCAGTGATCTCCAGAGTGGGCAAGATGGATCCCCTGGGGTCCACGAGAGACCCGGCGGAGGTGGAATTAGATCTAATCACACATGTTTTGACGAATTATGGGAATACGGCAGAAATGTAATGCATACTGCATTACTGTTCACTGACAGCAGTAAAATTTTGAATGTGGTCTACGATAAAAAAGTTTAGGAATCACTGTGATAGACTTACAATCACAGAGCACGGAAGCTCTTGCCTATCAACAGATCATTATCGATAAATTAAGAATACGTAGAATTATCTAATAATCCATCGATATCTCTCGAGTGGCAACACTAAAACCGAACGGCGTGGGCACGTGCCACTTTTAATTAAATTCCTCTGCCGACACTTACAAACATATGTTGCCAATTTGGTTCCCTCGAGCCTTTTCCGTGCCATGCCATCAGTCGTATATCCAGCGCATAAGGCCGGAAGTCCCTTGCATAGCTGACACCATTTATTACTTTTATAAAATGTCTGTTATGTCCACAACAGGGTTCCGATCGCATTAGCTTTGGCACGACTAGATCTTAAAACGACGTATTAAGGTTGCAATTTAATATTAAACGTCTAAGATCATTATTCGCAGATTCCGAAGCGAGTAGCGGTGTTTTTAACGGCGCTATTATCGTCTAGAGTTATTGCTGTTATGGAAATAATTATTTCGAGTTATTACAACGTGACGAAATCGATATAAGACATATATATCCCTTTGCCCAATAACGGCACTAGTCACGATGCCTGCTTGGCGATTGAATAGCTACCAAAGCTGTGTTACTACCCCAGGAGAATCCTATAGAAGACTCCTCTAAGCGAAAAGAAGCGGCATATTAGAAAGTTTGAGTGTGATTTGTCAAAAAATCACTTTTCGGTTAAAACACTCTTTACACTGTGAAGTAACATAGTTACAAGACAAGAATAAACGAAATGGCAAGCGCCTAGATCCGAGATATCTGTTGTTAATACAAATATTTGTCCCAGGAGGGAATTGGATCCAAATCCGAGCCGAAATCGGGAGCTTAGTCATTATAGGCAGGAATTATCATGTTCCTATTTAACTACTACTCTGCCAATCGATTCTTGTGCTAGTGATTATAAAAATTCTAAACAAATGTGATTAAAAACACTAACTAATAACAACGATAACCACTTACCTCATGTCTGAAGTGAACGGTGGAACACTGCAGCAAGGTTCCCATCAGCTTATGCGGGTTCCAAGTCACAGAGTTGGCTCTGCAGGTAAAAATTATTATTAAAGATTTCTTCGTTCTGCAATATAGCTTTAGACAAGAATAAAGAATGAGATTTCCCTTTACACAACGAACTACTTGAAAAGATTTAAATGTTCTCCCTTTACACTTTTTCGTTTATAAACAAATTATAAAAAAAATAAAAAAATAAAACTGAATGCTTTTTTAATTAGTTTTTCATTTTTCCCTTCAAACCCCAAAAATATGCTAACGGAGCGTTAGATAAATATGAAGTTTTGCGTACGAATACAATTTAGTCAAAAAATTAAAATAAAATAACATTATAGTAGTAGAAATAACCTGAAGTAACACTTATAATATTATTTCTATCTGAAAATATTTATTTTACTTTATCGCCAAATATAAAATGCGTAAATACATTTTTAAAGTTATAAGAAATAACGTAAATTTGGAAGTAAACGTAAAAGGTCTCAAGTAGCTCTACAATTCGACAATTTGTTCGTCGCCCTCGCATTTTCTGAGTGGATTTTTAAGTAAATCAGTCTGTTATCTTCTATTGACACAGTTGCCGGGCGCTGCATACGTTTTAGGCTAATCCCCACTCTTCAGTGTTTAAGGGTCGAAGCGTGTTCGGCCGATTATCACACCGCTTCGAGCCGATATATATTTGTTTTCTGTAAATTTAAAATACGGAGTGTGTCACGGGGACTTTACGGGCAGCATGTATTAAAACTTTTATTTCTAATTGTAAAACAATAATTAAAAAGACAAAATTAAATAAAAATATTTATTGGCCTTCTAGCAAAGGCACGACAGATTATGCCTTCAATAATAGAATACCTATTCAAATTATTGCTGTCAAATTCATGTATTTGATTTTGTAACACTTTCTGAATATTTAATAATGTAGATTTCATGAAATTTAACTATGCTACCGAATAAAAGTAGACGTTGTAAAACTGAGTTTTTATGTGGTAGAGCCACGCAGACAGCTGCGGAACAGTCCCGCCGCTGAATGGGCCGGCTCGAACCGGGTAATTACTACGACCTCACAGAAAATCGGCGTAAAGTGGAAGTGTTTTTGCTTCCATGTTTCGTCCGGCGAGTGAGGTGGCCGGTGGCCTCCCTCTCTCCTCCATCCTTCTTCTCACTTCTCCTCCCTCCCCCTTTCACTTCACCTTAAAGGCTGACAACGCATTTGCGGGTTTTTATTGCTGCAAATGTCCGTGGGCGGTGGTGGTCACTTACCATCAGGTGAGCCGCTTGCTCGTTTGTCAGCCTAATCCAAAAAAAAAAGTGTTACCTTTTGTACCACCATTAATATTCAACATCTTCCAGCTCATAATTTGCATTGTACTAAATTTACATCATTAAAACATTAACTGACAAAATGTCCTCAATCCACAATAAGAGACTAACCCAAAGGTTTAAAAAAATGGACATGGATTAGAGGGACGATCCGTCTCTCATTACGTATCATTCACTCATTAACTGTAGTGCAAAAATATAAATATTTCTTACTTGCTCCAACGCATCTGTACCGTATAAAAATAGAAATTGACTTCTACTTCTATATTGGTAAATGTATTTACGTTTATGCATATGTGTAATTTGAAATGTATATGCCATATACCATTGTATGGCGGTAGAGTGACGCAGCTGCTCCCGCTGCTGAATGGGTCGGCTCGAACCGGATAAGTACCGTCCTCACAGAAAATCGGCGTGAAGTGGAAGTGTCATTTCTTCCGCGTTTCGTCCGGTGATTGAGGTGGCCGTTGGCCCATCCCCTTACTCTACCTCCCTCTCCCCCCCGCTCTCCTCCTCCCGCCTCTTTCAAAAATGTCTCCCCGTAAAGACTGGCAACGCATTTGCAAGTTCTGTAATGTTGCAAATGTCCATTATCCCATGCAGCGGTGATCGCTTATCATCAGGTAAGCCGCTTGCTCGTTTGTCAGACTAGGCCATAAAAAAAATTGGAAATGTATACGTGGTGACCGTCGCAGGGCTCCGCTGGTGGGCGTGGAGTACCTGATCGAGCATCCGCCCGAGGAGGCGCACTACGAGCCCTCGTACCTGTGCACGCTGTGCTCCAAGCAGGGCCACCCGCGCACCATCGTCAACCACCTCACCTGCTACTGGCACCGCTGCAACTATCTCGTGAGTTGTTCCTTCATGCAGTGTTATGGAGAGACGCTTGATGGTAAGTGACATAGTTGCTTATAAAAGCAGAGTGACACTCAGTGTGAACTGACTGAAGATCGAAATTCTGTTGTGGCTGCACTGCCCTTTATGTTGGTGGTGGTTGTTATAAAATGGTGGACTTCGATCTTTACCTTCTCTCCTCTGCTACTTGAATCGTTTAATATCATGTAATTTGACTACCCCCTTTATTAATGTCGTGTAGATAAATTAACTCTCCTTGTAATGTTTTAATATTTTCTGAGCTGTTCCTTTTGATATAATTTGAGTCGATTGTCATCCCTTTTAAAGCAACGTGAATCTTCAAAAGTCAAATATGTCGATCGTTACCATGATTGGAGCCCTGCTATCTCGAAGAACCCTTAATACTAAAGTATGGTCAATTCGTGTAACACGAATTGACCATACTTTCTGCCATTTTTTCAAGTCGACCTTAAAACCTAAATTCACCATCTCCCCAATATCTATCTGTAACATGGTCGAATATATCTTCTTCCAGCTCGAACCAGCTAACCTTTCTTATGTGAATAACGTGTTCCAATCCAAATTCTTAGAAGGCAAGATAAATCCGCAGCTAAAATTATCATAAGCGGGGCGCTTTTGCTTCCGTCGTCATGCAAGAGCTTTCTATCATTTCACCATCGGATGCTGGATTCTTCGTCCTAATATAAGGCACTTTCGTCGTCGTCGAAATAAAGACGCCTTTTGACATCGTGAAGTTTTCTTTGGCCTCGTAAGGGGATCGTCGACTGTTGTAGCATCTGCTATAAGAAAAATCTATCTAGCTTGTGACAAATATTGACATATGACGTGTACATTTAACACTAGCTTCATCCACAGGCGCGGCACTTTTCGAAGGCCAACGCGCTGCTGGGGCCCTACCGCCGCCGCTCCAAGTTCCGCGACGGCTTCCAGATGGTGGTGAACAGGCTCGCGCAGCGCATCGACGACAAGTACGGCCGCCTCAAGCCGCTCAACATCGACAAGGAGGAGTTCGAGAAAGATAAGTGAGTGCACAGTTCTTTTTTTTTGAGCTCTTAGGTAAGGGGGGGGGGGGGGGGGGGGGGGGGGGGGGGGGGGGGGGGGGGGGGGGGGGGGGGGGGGGGGGGGGGGGGGGG